>APFE031010874.1:27267-72690 GCA_000404065.3 Pinus taeda
TATGATAACCATCAAGCAGATAACCCAACCCAAATAGTCACAGAGATGAAGTGAAAGTGCCATGTTCAAGAGAGACTTGCTACCATAAAGTGATTTATCCCTTTTCCCATTTTCCTCAGTCATTGTAACCAATACAACTTTATTTTTTAACAAGCTTGAGGAGGATAACATATGCTTGTAGTATAATTCCACCCTTTGGGTGAATCCATCGCTATGTGATGTTTTAACGAGCCTATCGAAGGTGAAACTCGGTCTTGTCATGATGGACAAGTTTGTCACTATTTGATGTTTTAACGAGTTTAACAAAAAATGAGAACTCGGTCCCTTTTCATATTTAGATAGTTTGAAAAGGGACAAAAAGAAAACTCCACAAGTAATTTTTCATAGATTTGCCTCTCAAGTCTGAAAAAAACATAAAATAATACAAGAGAGAACCTATTGACCATGTTCGATCAACGTATTCCTTTTTCGTAAGTAATCTTTCTCAGTCTGGAAAAGGGTTAAACTTATATTGAGTAGATGTCGTTTCCAATCCGTTTACAAGAAGAAAAGGACAAGCACTCAAAAATCTTTTCATATTTTGAGAGTCTGAAAAGATCTTAAAGAGGACTCCACTTAGAGGAATGAGTGGTGTCTAGGATAGCAATTGGTTCTGGTGATGTTAGAACTTCTCAAAAAATGTTGATTTATGTGAAGAGGCTAGCTAATAAGACCACTCATTGCAATTGTTCCTCAAAAAGGGTAAAACAACCAAGTGAAAGCATATGATAAGCCAAGCAGATAGTGACGATGGAAGGAGAAAAACAAAGGCTCATCTGATAGAAGAGGCTGATAGAAGGGCAATCACAAGGGTTAAAATGGAGATGGGTTCATTTTTACACAAGCTTGAACCATAGGGCACTATGCTTGGATTCAATTTCAGTTTTACACAAGCTTGAAACAAAAAACTATGCTTGGATTCAATTTCATTTTTACACAAGCTTGAAACAAAAAACTATGCCTGGATTGGTTTACATGCCCCCAGCATGATGACTCGATTCTAGGTGCATGCCCCTCAAGCTTCATTACATTCACCTAAGTAGACTACTCATGGCTATCAAGTGGATGGAATGAAAGTTCATTTACAAGATCAAGTGAAAGACTTGACTGGGATTTTACGAGATCTAATCAAAGACTCGAATTGGAACTTTGCTCCAAGGGACCTGGTTTCATGTTTTAATGAGCTTGACACAAGAAAAGGAACTCTGCTTAGATTCTTTGTTTCATATTTTAACGAGCTTGCCACAAGACAAGGAACTATGTTCTGATTCCTTGTTTCATTTTTTAATGAGCTTGAAATGAGACAAGGAACTATTCTCTGGGACCTGTTTCATTTTTTTAATGAGGTTGACATAGTAAAAGAACTATCCTTATATTCCTTGTTTCATTTTTTAACGAGCTTGACACAAGAAAAGGAACTATGCTCATATTTTGTTTCATTTTCTAACGCGGTTGACACAAGACCAGGAACTATCCTCATACCCTTTGTTTCATTTTTTAACGAGGTTGACACAAGACTAGGAACTATCCTCATCTTCCTTGATCATGGCCCATAAGAGGTCATGACTCCCAAGAGGTTCTCATCAATTGGGAGAACAATGTTCTGGAAGGTATATGAGCAAGGAATCCATTAGAGAGATCTGGTTCCAATGCCCCTAGTACATAATGTACAACATCACAAAATTGATTGTCAGTTGATGTAGGCATGGAACGGGTTGCCACATAATTGACCCGTGGTGGGGAAGATACCATTGGGACAAAAGGACCATTTAGGGAAGATGGTTGAATGGAAGCCATATTTGAACCGGGAAATGAAATCTGGTCAACGGTGATAATTATGCTTTCATGCAGGAAACACATCACTCAAAAGAGTGTTGAAACAATAGCTCCTATGTCATAAACATAGTCGTGCCCAAGAAGTAAATTGTAATCTAAAGGGCCTGGGACTACCTTCACATTGAGATAAACAATTTTTCCTCCCAAAGTAATAGGAAATTGAGGAAGGGTCCCTAATGGCTGACTGGTTCCTCTGTTAAAAGCCAACATATTCTAGGTAACAGGCACAAGTGGTGGTGAAGCGAGTGCTTGCCAAGAAATGGAGGAAAGAGTACTCACAGTTGCACCTTCATCTATAATAGTGCCAGATACAATCATATTATAAACCTGTACTATGATCTCGAAAGGAACATAAGAAGGAAGATGAAATCCTACTAGTCAATTCAAATCAAAGTAAATAACCACACTACTTGGAGGGGGTACCATACGAATGGGAGAAGTACCCCCTTGAGTTACGAGAACAGGATGATTTTTCTCCTATCTTGATGGAACAAGAGGGTTGCCTCCATGCTCATTGGAATTTGAAGAAACAAAAAGAACCTGAGTGGTATCATACTCACTCTCTATGGGAAAGGTACGATTAACTGAAGGTGAAATCGGGTCAACTATTTCCTCGACCTGTGATTGGTCGGGTATAGACTCATGGGATTCACATTCAGAGAGAGTGGGTTTGACTGACGGTTGATTTTGGTCAGTCACTTCATCAACTAGTGAAGGATTATAGGAGAGTCTCCTGTAACCAGATGGAAGTCGTTGCGAAGAAGCAGGAAGGTTATCCAACACTTTTTGGGCTTCATCCAGATAACGAAAAAGGTGAATGGGGTGATTCCCTTCACATAACCTATAGGGAAACTTAACTTTACCCTTCATTCCATGAACTTTACTAAAACTAGTTGATGGTGTGTCACCAGCATGATCTCCAGAATTTGATGACACATGACGATGTGAACATGAAGACCACTCTTCTAATATTTGAGGAATACCAGAACAGTTTCGAAGAAGATGATCTCCCGTACAAAGTTTACAAGGATATCGAATTTTGTGAGGCTTATTAGACGATTTCTCATCAAAAGTTGCATTTGAAGCAATGGTTGCTTGGTTGCCCCCTCCTGAATTTTCTTCTTCTTCTTCTTCGTCTTCCCTTTCTTCTTCTTCTTATCCACTTGGTTACTAGTGTCAATACTTTCACCAAGCGAAGAGGAAGAAGAGGAGGAAGAAGCAACCAATGAAGAAGGTAAAGGGTCAAATTTAAGATCAACTGAAGGTTGAATTTTCCAGGTGGAGGAGTACTTGATTGTAGAGAAATCACGACATTTTGAACCAAGGAGGTTGAAAACAACCATACTAGCAAGCCAATGATAAATCCCGGAAGGGATAATGTAGCCATATATGGAGCACCAATATTTCAGAAAGGAGGAAAACGACTAGGATTCCCATCAAAAGGAATTCCTTGATTGGTGGACTTCGGAGTTGTTGCCATATGTATCAACCTAATATCAATTGAGTGACGTGGAGGACGTTATCTACGGTTAATTAATTTTATTTTAATCAAATAACATAACAAAACAAAAGAGGGATAATCTAGGCAAAAGGATTACCAAGTAACTATGAACTACAACATATTGCCTTAGTAAACCAAGGACTTAACATATGTGCAGGCAATCTCCCTGAATGTCGTGTTCGTTGCATCACAGTGTACAAGGCAGGTAACTCACTTACCTATGGATGTATAGCAACCTAATGTAGTCCTCCCATATATACCTGAAAGTACATGGAGGCTCAATCAATCCGTGTTAGCACTATCTAATGCAAAACCAAACAGTAAGAGCATTCCTTTATACTTTTTGTACTATGATACCACCCTATATAAGTGAAGGTACGTGGACGATCTACGATATACTTACGTAGGTGGAATGAGGTATCGCACTCGGAATGTATTGCAAACCATTAGCGACAGCTGCTATATTTAATGACACCGGAACAGGTCTCTAGCCTAGACCTCTAAATGTTATGCGTTAAGTTACAATGCTCCATTAGGTTAATTGAGATAACTTTTAAGTTGATCTTCTTAAGAATTTACCTTTCAAGTTTCACCACGTGATGTATGTTTGCAATTCCTAGAATGAAACTAACATGAGAAACATTCTTTCATTCAATTAACAATGAAAATCGTAGCTAGTAAGGGATAGAGCAATCAAATCTGTGACAAAGAGCAAAGAGCACACCTAATGCAATTTCCCTAGCTATTCCTATCAAGCATTCACAAACTATAATATGCACAATGCAATTTTTTATTTTCAGTCCCTTCAATGTTTAGATGAACAAAAAGTAACTAGATGCATAAACGATCAATCAATGCTTTTCACAAGAAACGAAGACTTTACAACAATGTCTTTTTCAAAGAAATGAAGACTTTACGACAATTCTTTTTCAGAAAATACTAATCAATGTAGCCTAACTTTGACAATGAATTGATAATGATAAAGAAATCACTTAAGAAACATTAAACAATCAAGGCCAAATTAGGGCTAGGAGAAGAAATGCAAATTGATTTCAGAACCCTAAAAAACTTTGATCTTTCAGCAACCAACATCAGAAGCAACTTTGGAAACATCAAGCAAAAGATGGTTTTTTTAGCTTGAGAGGAACCGACACAGGTTTGAGTGGGAGGCAATGCACTGCAAAGCACTGCCTCTAAGCCAAGGGTGCACTGTAGTGCACTATGTCAAGACCAACACTACGCTGGTGCTAGAGAGTCAAACCAAGAGACATTCAAGCACACATTTTGACCAAAAACACTTCAAAAAGATTGAAATATGATCAATGAAGTCAAGAAAAGTCTACTAGGGTGTAATATGATGAGGATAAACTGCCAGGAATGATAGTCATCCCCAGTATGGTTGCCAATTTTTTATATGGGATTTTCATCTACGGATAAACACATTTTCCCTAGGTGGGTAGCTACAACTAGAACAACAGAAAGAAAGTAGTTTAAAATTTTCCTATAGTAGATAGATGATATGAAGGAACTTACTTGTAGTCTTTCACTTACTTAATCCCCTTTGAATTGCTTCGTCGCTCCCACTTGAACTAAATCTGCTCAATAGGTACCTATGTTAATAGAAACAGAAACAACAAATGATCAAAGCATACATGATCTATCTACTATAAACCAATGGAATTGAAGACATTGAAACACATAATCATCATAGATATGAACAAAAATATGAGCAAAGGAATAAACTCTTTATTAATGTAGAAGGAAGAGTTTCACCCAATACAATTTGATCCTGTTCCAATCCTCCAACTTCAGTCCAACCCTCATCACACCAAAATCACACCAATCCAATAGCATAACATTACTTGACCTGAACTCAAATCTCAAGCCAACAGTATTTCCTTACAATCTTCAGATTATAGCCCCTTGATCACTATGATGAGTGCTCAATTTATAGGAAATGGAGGTGGTTTTGTCATAAATGGGGGTATTGAATGGCTTTCCAAACTTGGAAATAGTTTCCATGGAGAAAGGGATGAGAGGATAGGAGGTTAATGGATCCTTATCCTATCCAATTTCGAGCTCATATGACGAGATAAGAGATGGGATCCTTCTAGAATCATCTAGAATCAAGGGATATTCCTAGAACCCTATGCAAATTTCGCTCAATCGCACCCATCGCAGGTCAAAGAGGGCCTAAATTCACTGTAGTGCAGGCCACAGTGGGCATGCCTGTTGTGCAACGCACTATCTCAAGGCTTGGGCTGCATTGGTGTCCCAAGGAGGCATTTCACGAAGGCTTCAAGCCAAGAAACTTTCATAGAAGGAGGCATTCAATGAGTTGACTTGTCTAGGGCATGTAACAACTAAATTAGGTTTTGATGAGCCCTAAAAGAACTGATCTAAATGTAGGGAGTGATGTGCCCAAATAGACCTGTAACATGTCCATTAATCTTTATCCACCAATAGATCCTCCAACTTGAGTTTCCACAACTCAAAACTATGACCATTAAATTTATCAATCTCTATCTTTCTAGTTCTCACCATATTCTTTCACCACAAGAATCGAACGTGCAGGTATCCCACTAAACATGGTCTACTGCATGCCCAAGCAAAACCCCTTAGCAGCAAAGGCATCCCCTTGAATCCAAAACTGCCACAATACCAAATGTAGGTTTTAACCCCATACAGAAATTACCTGCATGCGGATTCCAAAAAAAAAAATTAAACAATGGTGAGAGCATAAAACATAAAATAGATATACACAAAGATTTTCCCCTAGATCCCAAAACCAAGACTACTAGATTTATTTTTCATTATTTTCCTTTCAATGATACAATATACATATATGCATGTCGAAGCATCCATAAACCCCAATCCATTAACCCTAGATTAGAACATAATCGTAGTTCCCTTGAATGGATCTACAAAATACCATGGGAAGAAAACCATCATGCCCAAAAACCATGTGCAAAAACCATGCACAAAACCATAGGTAGGTCTGGCTACCTAATATAGGGTCAAAAAAAAAACTCCCCAGGGCGCTACCCCAGACCCCATAGTGGGGGGCTTCCGCCCCACTATGACCCCCCAGCATGTGGGGCTAGTAAGGAAAGAATATAACACATGCCCAACAATACAAACTGATTTTGTTCTAAATACAAAGATGCAATGCATACCTTTTGTGTGTTCGGCGCATCATGTAGATCAAAGAATTGTTGCATCTGTAGTATCCATGTCAATGGATCCTTGATATCAAACTTCCTCGTATCAATATTTAGAATGTGGTTAGTCTTCAAACCACTATGTGTGTCTCTAAAATCATCATTTGTATTCTTTTATCCTCATCATGATTTTCGTGATGTACCTCGTCACCACTAGGGAGCATTTCTTGTTGCAATTTTGTCAAATCTTCTTTCATACCTTCCAGGTCCCTTTTCAAATATGTTCTTAAATCATCCTTCAATCCTTCCTTATTAACATTCATAACTAATTCCATGTCGGCTTTCAAATCATCCATCTTATCTTCTAGTTCATTTTTGGTTACTCTTTGTGAGAGTGAAATTTGTTGCACTTGATCTCGCAATTTTGATATATCATGCTGCATTTCTTCCTCTTCTTTGTGTGTCATAGAAGAGATTTCTGGTTGCTTACTAGGTGTTTCCATTTTTTTCGAGGCATTTTGAAATCAAACAATGATATCTATGATTCACTATTCCCTTTGAATCACTTCAAACTGATTTTTCGAACAAACGTTATGCAAAATTTAAAAAAAATACACACATTTTTCATGTTTTTTAGGAGCTAGATATTGCAGTTGTTGTATCTCTGTAATTGTGAATCTCCAAGATATAAAATTATATCTTGTAGTAGCCCTCTGAGTCTTCTTTCTAACCCAACAAGTCACACTAATGTTAGATTCTTTAAGAAAGAGTTATGCTCAATCTACCATGATGGCCTGATTATAGACTAGTTTAGTAGAGCGAACTGGTCAAGCATGCCACGTGTCACTCTTTCAACCTTCATCCCTAAAAATATACCAAAAAAATCGTAGTTTGTTCTCTTTCCATCAATTTTTACAAAATTCACATCTGATGCTTAAAGAGAAAAGTTATGATGATTTTCCATAGGTCATTTGTTTGAGATAGAATTCTGGAGCCTGCAAAAATCCTAAATTCCTCAGATCATATCTCTAAAAATATAGAGAGATAAGATCTTAAATTTGTACAAAAATTTCAACAAGATTTTGGATCCATGCGGTTATAATTCAAGCTTCTAAAGCTTCGTATAAAAAAAGTTATAGTGAAAATTCCACAATGTCCTGTTTGAAGCAGTGGACCCTAAGAATCCAAAGCTCTGATACCAAATGTTATAAAACTAACTAACAAATAGATAGATCAATGAATTAAAAATTATCCTCTTTAAGGGGGAAACCTCCTTTACATTACATAAATGAACAATTATTTGATGATACACATGAAAAACCTCCTTTCTATATATATGAGTCTAAGGGCTCACAATATAATCAGAGCCTACATAACTATCATAATGTAAAGGCACAACAATAACAATAATGAGATACTATGGGGCACAATAATAAAAATATGGGGACTACATGGGCACAAAAATAACAATAAGGGAGCTACATTAACAAAAAAAATAAGGGGCTACACTAGTATTATAGGGACCTAACAAAAGAGTTTTATCATCCACAATTTTTTCCAAAAACAACTTCTTAAAGCCCCTCCAACTACAGATTGAATTGGCTAGAAGGTTGTGATACCATATTGGTGATCTACCTTCTAAAGTGTACAAAAATAGTCTACAAGAAAAATTTTCAAAACATACCTCAAGCATTCATAAATTCATGTAGAAATTGTCAATATGGTCTTCAACTTTGGTCTTCTTATCATGATCAAACTTTAACAACAACTTTTTCGAATGTTTTGGAATTTTATGAAGATCATCCAAAAGAGTGAGTGGCCCTTCGGCCATCCAATCTAAGTTTGCATCAGTCATGTCTTTGTCTCCTTCCTCCTTCTCTTCTTTTGAGTATGAAGAGGCTTCTCCTTCACCATTAAAATCTTCGTTATAATAAGGATGGTCCTTGTCAAAAAACTAAAAATCCTCCCCTTCATTGCCCAAATTCTCCTCAATAGGTGGAAGTTCCCCTTGGTGACTTGTTCTTTCTGTAGGATCAACTAACTCTTCAAGGGTTTCAATAACCAAATCTTTCATTAAAGAAACCAATACGTCATTGGGAGTTGTTTCTTTCTTTACAGGTTTATGAAGTAGAATGGCATCAACGAGGAGTAAACCAAGATCCCTCGCAAATTGATGAGTAATAATTTGAATTGTCTAGAACTAATTGTAAGTAACTTCAAATTCTTGTCCCAAACTAGGATCAGAAGTTTCCTCTCTCTTAAGGGAATGAGTTGGAGTGGAAATGAAAATGTTACGGCCTTATGAAAAAGTTTTCTTGTTAGGATGTGGTGAGTTATTATCCATAAAAATGTGGTTTCCCTCCTTATAGCACTAGAATTTAACAATGTTGGAACTTGCCAACATGCAAGGAGGCCTTCTCAATGTGAGGTCCCAATTAGACTGCACACAGTTTGGTGCAGGAGCCCTTTCAAAAATAAGGCCCAACAACAATTATTCTTAAAACTTTTCCTTGGTTGCAATGGTTAGCACAAGAGAGTAATGTACATGTACTTTTGAATGAACAAGTGAGTACACCTTGTGAAATTTTTAATTGTAGAATGTATCACAGTTATTCCACCGATGGGAGATGAAAGTGAGCCTTTAAGAGAGGAGTAATAGTACTAATCTAATAAAGACACATGAGCATATATATGAAAGAATCAATTATCAACTAGTGAAATAGTTCACATAAAGGTAACAATCATTAAAACAAGTACAACACACCTTCAACAAGATAAGCATGAAAACAACCAGAATAGTTCAATTTCTTTAGTAAATTTGAAAACAACATATATCAGAAACATTCAAAAAATAGTATTACAACATTTACGACATACACATGAAAGTATGTTGGGTCAATGAGCTTCAAGTATTAAGCAAGAGTTACAAGATAAATTGATACATTAAACACCACTAGCTCCAAGAGTGGAGTGTTAGAGCTACCACTTACTCCTCAAAAGAACTATCTTCCTCTCTAATGTCTGGTTAGAGGAACCAAGGTGAAAATTATTTTTCTTGAGCTATGAGGGTGTATTTATAACAAATGAGGTGACTCTCCACCTCCCTTGTGACTCTTGGACTCCCCTCATGAATTTTGAGATCCCATCTAAATTTTTGAATTTCCATGAGGTTCTTTGTCTTCCACATGACTTTCCACATTCTATAGGTGACTCTTGGACTTCAAATTTACATTACATTTCTCATATTATAGAAAATTACATGATTACACCCATAAATGATGTGGCAAATGATGACTCATATGACACCTTAACAAGACATGAGATGACATTAATGACATTGACTTGATGATTATGTGGCAATGTCAAGCTACTCTTTCTACTGTTATTTTCTTGTCTTATTGAGAGATGATACATGCCCTTCCTCTTCCTCTCCATAAGGCTTGAAGATAGGTAGTCTTCACTATGATATTAATCTTCAACTTCTGTCTCAATCTAGTGTCCCTTCATTTTCTTGTTCAATAATCAACTTTTCCTTGCACCTTCATATCTTTCCTCTGGTATAATATCCTTTTCCTTCTCCTCTACCATCAACTTGTCATGTGAGGATGAAGTACCTACAACTAGAAATCACTCATGACAACATGAATTTAACTCAAAAAATCCTAACATGCTTCATGAAAATAATTTATTGAACTGGAACTAGGTACTGGACAAGGAGGAAGGCTCAAGGATTGTGTAGTGCATAGTTCCATAGGCTAGCAGTGAGGTGTTGAGGCTTGTGATTGTGCAATGTGCAACACTAGAGGGTTGGGCAAGAAGACTGCATAGTTACGGATCACAGGGAGGTAGGATTGCCCACTTTGACTACACAATGTGTAGTTCAGGAGAGATGAAGGCCAATAGATTATGCAGTTGCACAGTTCAAGGAGATATGGAGTTAGAATGTACATTGGGATTATGCAATTCACATAAGGAGACTAACATGGAGGCTTTATTACATAGTTTTGGGGGTCAGTAGGTCGAGATTGAGCATTGTGACTACACAATGCAAAGTCTTTAGAGCAGGAATTGTGCATTGTACAGTTCCAAGAGGAAAGGGTGCATGCTTGAGGCTCACCACTATGCAATGTGTAGTTCCGGGAGGGTAGAGTGAGCTTAAGTTGGTTGGGAAAAAAATATTCCAGAATTTGGCTAAACATTGGATCAATGAAGCTGATATAAATCCAAGGTTGGACTTGAACATGATCACACACTGATAAAAATCATTGACACAACATTAAACACTTGGCACTCAAACATAACATGGTCCCCTTAATGCAATGACAAAACAAAATGCTCCTCTAAGTGCGACACTTAAGGTACACTTTGCGACGAGAATGACGACACTTGTGTGACAATGAATGAAATTTTGGGAATGGGTCTAATGCAGGTGTAAAAATAAATAAGACCCATCAACACCAAAGGTGTCCCTTGAAATGAACCTATAACTCCTTTTTTTGCGATGTGTAACACTTTTGATTCCAAAAGAGAACACTTGAGTTTTCTTCACAAAGGGACTAGAAAACTTAGAGAATATACATGGGATGGCTCTTACTACTAGAAACGAAAACCTTCAAAGTCAAATTAGGCTCTGAAATTTGAATGTAGGCCCAAATTTTGGAGGGTGTTGTAGCAACGACAATGGAGAGCTTCTTGGTGTAATGAAGGGTCACCATGAAAGTAGCCACCCTCCACTCCTAGCCCCCCAATTTCGCCTCTCTATTCCACATGGAGGCACTTTTCATATTATCCCTTTATTGTGGAAAGAAGAATTTATATGTCTAATGGAAGGAAGACTTGAGACATTCCCATCTTTAGCATTTAATGGTAACCTATGATGAAGCATACTCTTGCAACCTAGGATATTTCAAATGATCTACAGTGCTTGGACAAATATTTTCATACAGTATTTTCTATTATAAATTATGCTTCTCTATATAATTTGGTATGTGTTTAATTCTATTTATTAAAATAAGTGTGAGAAAAAAAGTGTTCCTTCTCACCAAACTCTAGATTGGTTTTTGATCATAGATATATAGGTTTGCTAGCAGTCCATGGAGGGATGTGCATTTTCCTCATTGTCCCTATGAGATGTACTAAAATTTAAGGAGCACAAAGCACATTACTATGACAATAGAAGCTATGCAATTTAAAGTTACCAAGGAAATTGAAAATATGAGTCCAAGTACGGAGAAAAAAATTCCAAAATGGGTGAAACACCTAAGAGTTATGATTATCATAACAAAATTGTATTTAAACACACCCTCACTCTCAGATTAGGAAAATGATTTCAAGGATATTATTTGCTTATTGTTCTCATCCACTAGAGAGAGATAAATGAGTTAACTTTTGGTCTATGTACTACACAATATATGCTTGCTTATTTGTCTAAATTTGTGGATCTACTCCCAACTAGGTGCCCTATGTTACTACTTAAGTGTATTACGATGAGAGAGGATATTCAAATAGAGACATGGATTTGTAGTATTGTAGATGTATACATTGAGTTTATTTATTTATTTATTTGTAATAAAATGATCCCTTTATTTCTTTTTTAAAGCTAGTAGCTAAAGGAGTACACGTGGCTTATCAAAAATAGAGATCCTACCCCTTAAATGCATAACAAGAACAAAAGCATATCATTTGGTGTTTGATGCAAATGAACTAAACATTAAAACTCTAGAAATAAATTAAAAGAATGAGAAGAATAAGAAAGGATGGGTTGGAACATCAACTGAAGAGGTTTTAAGGAAATGGTGTGGTAGCCAAGCTAAAAAAGACTTTAGAACCCTTCCTATAATTTTAGATTGGGGCATCCAGTTGGCTAAAAATACTAACTTGTTTGAGGATAGTCGTGCATTCTATGGCTTTAATGTTTTTCTCAAGGTTTGAGCATCTAGAGACTTTCCTTTGAGTGGGGATGGATAAACCTCAAAGTTATGTTATTGAGGAGGAAGTGGATAACATTGGGGCTTGATCTTAGTTTTATGGGGATGACCAATATGAACACAAGATTTGTGGAAATAGAGAAGTCTTATTTTCAGTAACTTCAATTGGATGAAGTTCAAAGCTGAGTTATAAAAAAGGTACTACCAACTATGTTGAGCTTATGGCTTTGAGAATTCTCCTATTGTTGGTATGTGAAAAGGGAGTTAAAAATTCATGGACCTTTGGTGATTCTTTCAATGTACTTTAGTCGCGAAGGGTGAAAAAAACTACTTAAATTTTCTTTTGTCTCTGTTGTTGGAAGAGGTTAGTGGCTTTTGTAATTTTTTGCTGATATTTCATTCATAAAAATTTTTAGGGAAAAAAATGTTGTTTTTGATGCTCTTTCAAGAGATCGGGCCTCATTCACTTAGGGGAATTGGCATCTTCTAGAAGATAGGTAGCCTATAAAGCATTGGTTATTATGATCATCCTTTTCATGAATAAGTTCACTCCTCTATATCTCTTTAATTATTATTATGGAACTATTTATGAATTCTTTTTGTTTAGAGGATATATATGCTTTTTGTTTAGAGGATATATATTCTTTTATTAGTTTAATTTTCATAAAATGCATCATTTTGACAAAGTTGCCATGTATTTAAGACCAACTATTATGTTATTTTTCTTTTGAAAACTAAGGACTAATTTTATATTGGGTCATATTCATATGGGTTATTCTACTATAAAGACTCTATATTTCATGTTGAGTATGATATGTGGTCCATATTGTGATGTATCCAAGTTTCTTTATGAGGATCGATAGAATGATGTGTTAGTGTTACGAAGAATGATGTTTTCTTTCTGAATTAAAATTGTGATTTTACTATGAGGAGAAAAGGAAAGATAGAAAGATATTAAAAGTAAGTCATGTGGCTAGTGTGCCAAAAAACATATAGTCACAAATTCAAGTAGTGATGATGGGCCCTTGATTTGTAGGTTATTCACAATCATCAAAGTTGGATCCCCCCTGATAAATTGTGGACCATGAATGAGTCGAATGATGCCCCACCCATCATCTTCCCACTGCTTTGTTCAATTCTCCATCCAAATAGCCAAGTTCAACTTGGGGAATTTCTTGTTCAATAACAAATGTGGTGTTGGGGAATTGTATGTAGTTTTTAACCCCATAAATAAATTACCTGCATACGAATTCTAAAACACAGAAATAAACAATGCAAGAGCAGAACACATAAAACACATATACACAAAGATTTTCCCCTGGATCCCAAAACCGGGACTACCAGCTTGATTTTTAATTATGTTCCTTTCAATGTTACAATACATATTTATACATGCCAAAGCATCCAATACCATGAACCGAAAACCATCGCGTCCAAAACCATGTGCGAAAACCATGCACAAAACCATAGGTAGGTCTGCCCACCTAATATAGGGTTCAAAACAAATTTCCCCGGGGTGCTGCTCTTGACCCCATAGAGGGGGACTACCTGCCCCCCTCAAACCCCGTGTGACCCCCCCCCTATTGCGCAATCGATGCAACGAAGGGGGAGCTCCGCCCCCCCTCTAACCCCCCAATTAACTAGGGGAGGTAGTCGTGGAAAGAATATAGCACAACCTAACATTCTCCCACTTGTTGTTTTCTTTCCACAGGGGGCCACAACAGAGCTTAGTCATTTATCCAGCCCTGCAACGCCCATTGTTTCTCTAAACCAAGAGAACTTCTCAGAGCTCACAAATTTTGTTAATGCATCTGCAGTATTCTTCAAAGTGTCTACCTTTACCAGCAACACCCTTTTGTATTCTATCATATCCCTCACAAAGTGATAGTGAACATCAATGTGCTTTGTCTTTGAATGATAAGCAGGGTTGTTTGCCAAGAAAATTTCACTTTTGCTATCACGGTTTATCCTTTAGTTACCTTTACTAACCCCATACTTGAACACAATCTCTACAACCAAACTGCTTCCTTTCTTGCATGAGTGGTTGCCATGTATTTTTCCTTTGTAGTGGATAATGCCACTACAGATTGTTTCTTACTCATCCAACTGACTGAACCTTGAAATAGGTTAAACACATACCCACTTGTAGATCTTCTCTGATCCAGATCTCCAGCCCAGTCTACATCAACAAAACCACGAATATCTAACACTTTGTCCAATCCTGGTCTTCTTTGGTAGCACAAACCATAATCACTTGTGCCACGCAAATACTTGAAAACCCGCTTCACTATTGTCTGGTGCTCTTTCCCTAGTTTTGACATAAACCTGCTCAATACTCCCACTGCATGTGCAATGTTTGGTCTAGTATAGACCATTGCATACATCAAGCTACCAACTACACTTGCATATGGAACACGGGACATGACCTCTTCCACTTCGTATGTCTTGGGAGATTGTTCAGTAGATAACTTCACACCTAAAGGAATAGTAACCTTCACTGGTTTACCATCCTGCATATTAAACCTTTGCAGTATTGTCTTGACATACTTCCTCTGGTTTAACCAAAGCTTCCTCTTTGCCTGATCTCTTTTAATTTCCATGCCCAAAATATAGTTTGCAACATCAAGATCTTTCATGTTGAATTTGGAGGACAATTGGGTCTTCAAATCCTGGATAATTTATTTTTCATTTCCAACCAGAAACATATCATCCACATACAAGACCAGATAAGTAACACGATCACCAATTAATTTAAAATACACATAGTGATCTGCTTTTCTTCTAGTGAAGCTAAGTCCCCGTATAAATGTATCAAATTTCTGATACCACATCCTTGGTGACTATTTTAACCCATACAAAGAATTTTTTAACTTGCATACCCGTTCTTTCTTACCCTTCACCACAAATCCTTCAAGTTGCTTCATGTAGATCTCCCCTTCCAGATCGCTGTGAAGAAATGATTTATTCACATCCATCTGCTCTACCTAAAAATCCAAAGCAACAACAACAGATGAAAGTTATCTAATAGAAGCTACCTTGGCAACAGGAGAAAAAATATCACCAAAATCAATTCTTGGCACCTGGGAATAATCTTTTTCTACCAACCAAGATTTTTATTTCTCCACCTTTCCTTCTGCATTTGTCTTCTTCTTGAACACCCATTTGCTACCAATGGGTTTCCTTCCAACTGGCAACTCCACCAGATCCCAAGCCTCATTTTTGTGCGAAGATGCCATTTCATCAACCATGGCCTCTTTCCAGAGTTTTCCATTCTCTGAATCTACTACTTCCTTCACAGTTCTAGGATCGTCATCATTAATAGATAAAGCAAAATTTTCATAGAAAGAAGATGGACTATACCTTTATGGCTTCCTTCTTTCTCAAATTGATCTTCTCACAACCAGAGTTTATGGATCTTCATCTTCTGATTCCTCTTCAACTATAGAGTCTGACTCTTCCTCATTTAGCTCAAACTCTATCTTCTCAGGTTCCTTTTATGGGACTTCATGTTTAATAACATCTTTCACCTGTCTAAACACCACATCTCAGTTGTACACAACCTTCCTTGTTACTAGGTTCCAAATCTTATAACCCTTTAAACAATAAAATAAAATTCAATTTTTTTAGATAGTGGAATTACTTGTTAAAGAGTTTTAATAACCCAATGTTTTGGATTGCCAAGTGAGTCCATCTTGAGAGGATACGTCAATAGATAAAGAAAATATTAACGATATATCTGAAGCTAATCTTGCAAGTATATATATGGAATATGAAGAGGATTAATATAAGATATCTAATCAGCCATAATTTAAATAGTGTATAATAAATTGATAAACTAGAATTTTAAAACATTAGGTATTTAGTTTATTAATTCATTATAATACATTGTATAAATATGACTTTTTTTGAGTTAATTAGTTATGAATTATTATCTTATTTGATTTATGAGAGCTTTATTACATTATTTATTTTTAAATTTATGGATTATTTGTAAAATTATAATTACTAAAAGTTATTCATTGGTTCTTAGGATTTCAATTAAAGGTTTCCAAGTGTTACTTAGTTTTAATCCATCATCACGATTCAATTTGTTCTTTCTTTTTTCTATTTCTATGGCTTAATTTTTCTTTTGGAATAATGGTCCTCTTTTTTAATTAGTTTGGCCTTTTCTATGCAAATATAATGAGAGAAAGAGTGAACATGTTCTGCTCAGGCAAATTTCGTGATCCTTTCTCTCCTTAAGTCTATTATGTGTTTTTTGATTTTAATATTAAAAGACCTGTTTCACCTATATATTCAATTTTAATATACTCACTTATTTTTAAGTTCAATTATACAAGTTTTTTTAAACGAAGTATAACTTATAATAAAAAACTATATAATAAAAGCTATTATCAATCCAATAAAAATATAACTTTAAATAAAATTTCCAAAAAATCAAATACCAATAATAAAAAGCTAAATTTATTCTATTTTTAACTCCTCCACATAATTATATTATAAAATTAATTAAACTAATATATGA
Source organism: Pinus taeda (assembly GCA_000404065.3). Lineage (NCBI taxonomy): Eukaryota > Viridiplantae > Streptophyta > Pinopsida > Pinales > Pinaceae > Pinus > Pinus taeda. The sequence goes on from APFE031010874.1 coordinate 44,257, forward strand.
TAAACAATATGAAATAAAATCACATGTAGATTAAAAAATATACAACTATAACTTTTTATCAAATTTTTATTAAATTAAAGAATAATAATAATTAAAATTTATTTAATACTCTATGTTATAAAAAATATGATTAGTTAGTATAGCTACATTAAAATATTAATATAGTTGACATAGCTTAAGGTTTTATAAATATAATAAAAAGATTATTGCAACAAGAAGAATGGTTTACCAATACATACATTTACTTTAATAACCATGTATAAAAAGGTTATGGGTCAAATTTAACTTAAAAAAAGAATTACACATCTTATTGAAAAATATACTATTTTGCTAAATAAAATTTACTTATATATAAATGAATTTTATGAATAATAATCACGAACTTATTAGGGAGGAACTTATTAGAATTAGAATAATCTCAAATTCCTAGGAAATTGGTGGGTAGGGAGCCACTTGGCACCAATTTTTTTTTTAATTTATTAAAAGTAATGGACCATTTTGCTAAATAAAATTTGCTTATATATAAATTAATGTTATAAATAATAATGAGGAACTTATCGAGCTTATTAGAAGTGGAATAATCTCAAATTTCTAGGAAATTGATGTGAGAGCCACTTGGCACAAATCTAATCTTTTAAATTTATTAAAAACCAATGCAACCTAACAAACCCGATAACACACTATATTAAACATAAATCAACACATCCTACATTACATTACATCTCACTTCTAAGTATTGTTAACCAACCAACCTCTTGTAAGTGTCTCCGGGTTCCTTTGGGTTAGTGCCCCTGGTTACTTTCAAATGAATTTGTGATATATTACTTTATTGTTGTTAACTACAGCCACTGACAAATTACGTTATTATTGTGAACCACTCCATTTGTTAAAGAAGTGAAAGTACATGCTTCACCTCCATCTGACCAGAAGCTGGGGGAGGGAGATTCTACCCCATCCCCACCCCCTGTATTGGGGTTTCAATTACAGCAGCGTGAGATTACGGCAACGAAAAAAACAATGGTGAACTATGGGAAAGTAGGGAGGAATATCCGCTATCGAAAAACCGGGAATACAATACTGTTGGCGGCTTCTGGTTTTGATATCGTGAGGCAGGAAGCGGAGCCAGCACAGCCACCACGAAAAAGTATTCGACGTCATCAACCACAGTCATCTTCCTGTTTTGTGTGTTAAATAGCAGGAAAAACAATTATTGGAAAGAAGAAAAGAGCATTTCCAGAGGATGTGTGGCAGAGTGGGTCAGAGGGGAAAGTTGTTTACAGGTTTTCCATCCGGTCTGCCTTGTTTTTTTTAAGGAGATTTAAAGTTTAAGTTTGAAGTGTATTTTATTTATTTCGCTTGATTGAATTTCTAAAAAGTCGCATTATAGACAATTCTTATTTTTATTCGCAATCAAATTCCATAATAATTATGGAGGATAATTAAGTATTGTTTTGTGGGTTTATCATGGGTGTATTTTTATTAATATTTGATAGATAGAAATGAGAGGTAATTAATTTGGTGTATGTTTGGTTTTGAGATTTAGTTTAGGGCAAGTGATTAATAAAAATTGATTTTTTTAATATAAGAGGACTAATTATTTTTAGCATTTTATATGATATGTATCAAAAATATTAAATGAATTTTTGAAAAGATAAAAGAGTCATTTAAATTTATAAAAAAAAAAATTAATGAGAAAAGCATTTGAATGTATAATGGTTTTCAATGTCAAATTTTATGTTGTGGATTTGACAAATATAGTATAAAAATATATGGTGCTTTGTCTCAATGCAAAGATATTGGTAGAAAAAACTTTATATTTGATAAAAGCAATCTTCATTTTACAAGCTAACTATCCTTCAATGTCCCTTGAGCATTGGATAAATGTAGTGATGATAAGTCCATCATTGCATCTTAGGCGAAAACATTGATTCTCCAGGTTTAGAGTATGTAGATAAAAGGTATTTATCATCACTGCATCTTAGGCAGAAAATTTGATTCTCCAAGTTTAGGGTACGTAGATAAAAGGTATGGTTTATAAATTTTAATGTGAAAAATCATAAAAAAAAATATGGTCGAAATTTTAAGGGTGCAAGACAATTGATGGGTGGAAACTCCTTTCACATGGAAGCACATGTGATTAAGGAACATACACCATTCATAGATAAGGTACATATAAATAACAAGTTTTATGTGTAAGGTTCGTATTGTCTCACGATGATGCTCCATTCTAGAGATTGTTATTGCACTTAAGGATGACTTAATGGCAAGTCAATTATGGTATATACAAGAAACATCATTTGGAAAGTTGGTATGCAGGGTCATCAAAAGATGGAAACGTTGGCCATTCTCGGAAATAATTCTCCTTGGTGTCTCCACTTCGCTTGACTTTTATGGATTGGACTATTTTGGCACTGTAAGTAATTTACTTGCGGTCAATTGTTTTTAAATGTATTTGTGAACTCCAATCCACGGATGTTAAGGGGATTAGGGGCTTAATAGTCCTAACTTGGGAAACTTGTTCCTCCAAGTCTCTTTCTGGTCTCTTCCTATATATTTTCATTTCATTTTAGTTCAACATAGACCCTCTTGTCGCTCTTGGATTTTGGACTATGACCTTTGTAGGGCTCAATGATTTTTTTGTTCTCATTGCATTATAGTTTGTTTTAAGAAACTTAGGTTGGTTTGGGTAAAACACTTTATCAATTATATAATATTTATCTCCTTCTTTCTGTTATCCAACCTCACCCTAGGTGGTTAGGGGTCTAAGGAAGTGTAAAATGATGACACCCTATTTTGGGTGTTTATGGCAATAATGATGTACCACATGTTTGGGGGAATGATGGAGGAGGACCATATAAATTCTCCAAGTATGAGAGTTGATTCCCACGTTGAAATTGGTTGATATTCTCAACTAATCTGTCAATAGCATTAGATGCCCTCTACTTATCCTTGCTGCAAATTTGTGTTTGTGGAGCGTTAGGGATTATCATCTAAAGGTACACTGATTGTGCATATATAAGCTCAAATTGTTGAGCTTTATTTATGACTTCCTCTTCGTCTCAAGACATAGTGATGGTGACATATTTTGCTATAAGAGGAAAAAGAAATTTATGGAAGAAGTCTAAAAGATGTCCCCCAGGAGCTTCTACTTTGTAGATACTATGATATTTGTGACACTCATGCATATAATCAACTATGTGATTGGAAGATGTTTGTCAAAACTAAGACACTAATTCTAACCTGTTGTAATGATGTATTGAGAGTTGGAAAATGTGTGAATTGATTTGACTAGAGATTTGAAGGTAGTGTGAGCTCATGATTTCTTGCTGACGTACTATTTAGCCACAAGGTCATTGAGGGTTCGTTGAAAAAGCCTAAATCAAATTGAGTCATCAGCGATACTATTAGAATAACACCATAGATGAAAGGTCATTACATGGTTTAAAAGGTCTTCCCTTGGTTTACCTTCAAATTTTGATATGTCTAACGACAATTTGGTCGACATGGCTAGCCAAGTTGCAGTATGAGCTATGGGATCATTTGTAAGATCTGAAATATCAAGAGAACCAATGAAGTGACAAATGGAAGGTTATGTGAAGGAGTGGTCATTCTTGCATGACCTATGTGTGATTAAGTGTTAGTTTGAGAGGAAGAGTTTCCTAAGAAAGTAGCTAGGAGAATAGAAGAACCTAACAAAGTAGGATCAATAGGTGATCTCTAAGAGGAAGGTGAAGTAGATGACGTTACAAGACCTTACACTCCTCGTACTAAAGGTGTGTTAGAAAAAGTTGTCATTGATGAAAATTGATGGTAAAAGTCATTAATGGGTGTAAGAGGATTGATAATGGTGTAGAGAATTTTAGAGCCAATTCCTATTTAGAGGATCATCTTAGTAGCTCTTGGAAATTGCTCAAATGGATATAGCTTGGAAAGAGATTTCTAAAGGTATATGGAATTCGGAAAATGGATTAATGGATCAAAATTTATTGCAGGTCAAAGTTTGATAATTAAAGTAGGTTAAACGAGTCAACCAGTCAAGGTTCCAGGTTTGAAAGGTTCCATATCGGGTCTTGCCTACACCTTGACCCCTGACCTAGTCGGGCCTACTGTAAAGTCAGACCATCAAGCCAATCAAGAGATATAATAGTCGGGTTGGTGATAAAAAAGAAATGAGCCTTGATTTGAAGAAATTCTGCATGGAGGAATGTTCTTTGCTAGGCACTCCAATGGTTACTGGATGTAAGCTCAACAAGAATGATGAATCACAAGAGGTGGATAAGACTTTATACAGATATGTTATTGGAAACCTCCTATATTTGACAACCTCAAGACCTGACATCAAGCAGGAAGTTGCTATTGTTGGAAGATTTCAAGCAGCCCCTAGACAGAGCCATTTTCTTATAGCAAAGAGGATTCTCAAATATCTTAAAACCACAATGGACAATGGACTTTTGTACCCTAGAGGTAAATATTTTTCACTCACGTTTTTTACTGATGTTGATTGGGAAGGTAATGAAGATGATCGAAAGAGGACTAGTGGTGGTGCATTCTTTCTTCGTGAATGTATTGTTTCATGGTTGAGAAAGAAGGAAGCTTCAATTTTCCTTTTTGACTGTTGAAGTAGAATACATAGCAGTAACTTCTTGTTTCACTCAACTTCTATGGATGAAGAAAACTTTCATATGTAATAATAAAAGTGTCATCAAGATGTCCAAGAATCTTGTTTTCCATTAAAAGACAAAATACATTCCAATCAAGTACCATTTCCTCTAAGAGAAAAATGCAAATTAGATTGTCATGATGGAGTATGTAAGTACAAAAGAATAGGTAGTTGATATATTCACCAAACATCTCCCAAGAGATCAATTTGTGTATTTAAGGAAAAGATTGGGAGTAGTTCCTCTTAACTCAGTCCACTAAATATTGCTCAAGAGGAAGTAAGGAAACCAAAAATCACTCAGCATATCAGGTGAAAGTTGTCAGGTCCATAGGATCAACAAGAAAGGGGAAGATTGTTTGTAGTGGGAGAATATTAGTTTCTTTTCCATTGATGTCAAAGGGGGGAGAGGTACACCAAAGAAGGAGAAGCATCCATGGGGGGAGAAGAAAGAGAAATAAGGAGAAGGAGAAATAAGATGTGCACTTTTCTTTCGCTTTTATGCTCGTGTTTTGTGTATTTTCCATACGTTTGTTTCTTATGTTGTTTCCATCAATGCCACAGGCGAAGAATGTTAGAAATAAGTTTTCATTGATGGAAAATTGATGGTAAAAGGCATTGATGGGTGCAAGAGGATTGATAAAGGTGCAAATACTTTGGATCCAATTCCAGTTGATAAAATCATCTCAATAGCTCTTGGAAATTTCTCAGATGAATAGAGCTCAGAAAGAGATTTCCAAAGGAGTATAGAAGTCAACAAATGGACTTCTGGATCAAAATTTATTGTAGGTCAAAGTTCAACAATTAATAGATGTTAAATGAGTGCACCAGTCAAGGTTCGAGATTGAAAAGGTTCTAAGTCAAGTCTCGCCTACACCCCAACCCTCGACTAAGTCGGGCCTTTGACAAAGTCAAACAATCATGTAGAAATTAGGATGTAGACTTGCAATTTCTTATGAAGTTTTAATCAAAATCACAAGACATAAACCTACACTACTACTCTGTGGACATTAATTCACAATCTAGAACAAAAATCTCAGATATGCAAGAAGAAATAACACACATGAAATAAGTGTTTTTATCTAGGGAAAGAAATCTGCTAAAAACCACAACGTTTTCTTGCGTTAATTAAATGAATAGATATGTATTACAATTTCTTGCTCAACTGAGCTCACCCTGCAAGTGCACACCTATCGTTCTACTTACTGAAGGCCTATGACCCAAACTTAGTCAAAATTTTCCTTAGTTGTAACTCCTATTTCCTTGCGTTGTTCCTTGAGGAATTATCCCCTATTATTTAGGAAATTCCTCTAATTGAACTGTGCAATTCCCTAGGTTGATCAACTAACTACATGCAACACTTGTACACTCAAGGCTAGTCTACAACTGACGTTACAATTCCTTCGAATCTCCACCTCAACTAGGTAACTCAAATTCTTTGCATACACTAGCTATTTTGGGTTGATTGATAATTTAACTAGATAATCATTGAGTTTCACTAAAGTCCCACTGCCTAACTGACGTTCCATTAGTTCCTCCAAAAGTTGGAACTAGTTTAACTCAAAAAAACCTGAGATAACTGACCTTGATTTCTACATATAGCAATAAAACATGTAGAAATGAACTCTAACTCTTCCAACTCAAATTTACTAAGTAAACTAGTTGACACAAGCCATGTCACACATTTTAACATCGCCCAAGTTGTCTGCTGATGTAGAACTTCGAATTTTCTCAATTTAATCAAGAAAAAATCAATTTGAGAATTTCTTGCCGCAATTTTCAACACTTCCTCTCAGCAAGAAATGGATTATCAACCACCCCTATCCTACACATGTGGAACTCAAACTTCCCTCTTGACAAGGCCTTTGTGAAAATTTCAGCATCTTGTTTCTCTATCGAAATGTACTGCAACAATATTATTCACCTCTATACACAGTCTTGGAAATGGTGATATTGGATATCTATATGCTTGGATTGATCATGAAAAACATGATTCTCAGAGAGCTTAATGTAACTATGATTATCACAGTAGATCACAGTTGGATCCATCATCTGACCAAACAATCCAACGAGTATCTTTCTCATCTAGGTTGCCTCACATTATGCTTCACTAGCAGCCATGTATTCTGGTTATGCCAAGCTAAGTGCCACAAATATTTGCTTCCTATTGTACCAGGAAAAAATTGTAGACCCAACACTAAAAATTCCACCTGATGTACTCTTTCAGTTTGATGGACTCCTCACCCAATCTGCATCTGTGAAGCCTCACAACTTTACTCTCTCTATCTGTTTGTACCATACTCCAAACTGGGTAGTGCCTTTGACATACCGTAGAACATGCTTAGTTGACCTCCAAAATAATTTGGTTGGCCTAACCATAACTTGGCTCATTTGGTTGACTACATAACACCTATCTCATTGTGTGTTCACAAGATACATTAGTGAGCCAACCAACAGTTGGTAAATAGTAGCATCCACTTCCTCACCTAAAGTGGCATCCTCTTTCCTCCAGTTGGTCGCTAGATGTGTCTCCATGGGTTTGCAACTGTCCATGCAGAATCTATGAAGTATCTATTTGGTATACTTTCCCTGAGATACAAACAGTTCCCCGTCCCATACTTCCATTCTGAGGAAGTATTGCATGGGACCCATGTCCTACATTTCAACCTCTCTTGTAAGGACCTCTTTATAAGATTTGATCAACTTCTCGTCATTATTTAAAATAAACTCATCAACATATGAGACAATAATCAATAGTTTACCTTCTACCAAGATATGAAATAAGTTTACATCTGCTACACTTTTGGTGAAGCCCAAACTGATGAGATAGCTATTGATATTAGTGTACAAAGCACAGGGTGCTTGCTTGAGACTGTACAACTCTTGCTTGATTATGCACACATTAGACTCTCGATCAAAAGTCTTGAAGCTTTGTGGTTACTCGATGTACACCTTCTCATCAATAAATCCATTGAATAATGTTGTTTTTACATCCATCTGTTGGATCTTCCACCCCATCTGTGCAGCCAGAGAAAGAATTGATCTAATGGATGAGTACCTTGGTATAGTAGCAAAGGTCTCCTCATAGTTAATCCCCTCAACTTGAGAGTACCCCTTAGCCACAAATATGGCCTTGTAATTTTATATGCTTCCATCTCGTGCATACTTTACCTTGAAGATCCATCTCAAACCCATAACTGATTTATCTGTTGGTCTTGGGACCACTTCCCAAACACTGTTCTTTATAATGAATTCATATTCATCCACCATTGCATCAACCCATATAGGTTTCTCTACTACTTCCTTGAAAGAGTATGGCTTAGTCTCTACAATCTTAGTCATTAGAGCCATGTAGCCAGTGTACCAATCTGGTGACCTTCTCTACCTGTACTGATTTGAAGGAGAACCCACATTCTCCCTTGCATCCTGCACAAGTCTCTCAGCTTCCCTGGTTCTTTTCTTGCCTTCTCTAAATGGCTTTGCATGAGTGGTTTTCTCCACTCTCTGCTCCTCAATTTTTGGTTGCTCCACAACTTCTTGAGGTTCCTCCTTTAGATGTAAAATCTAATCTTCTAGTGGGATATGAAGCTCCCTCTCAAGAGAGAACGGTATCACTTCTTCTTCATCAAATTTTACATCCCTTTACGCAACTTTAATTCTGTCAGATTACAAGTGCACATGGTAGTTGTGGGGAGTTTCTATGTAACCCACAAATACCGTCAATTTTTCTATTGGCTCAAGCTTCTTTATTGATTCTTTGGAGGCATCACAATAAAGAGAGGCTTCAAAAATCCTAAAGTGCGACACATCTCGCTTTCTCCCCAAGAAAGCCTCCTCTAGTGCAATCATGCCAAGAATCTAATGAGGACTTTGGTTCTACAAACAAATTGTTTTGTTGCATGCCTCAACCCACAAATGAAGAGGTAGGCCTTGATCATTCAACATCACCCTCGCTGCTCCCATAATGTTATAATTATTCCTCTCATCCACACCATTTTGTTGTAGGTTGTGGGATGTTGTCAACTCTCATTGAGTGCCTTCTTTTCCACATAAATTTTAAATTCATTCAAGATGTACTCACCTCCATTATCACTCCTGAGAGCCTCTACCTTCTTGCTTATTTCTTTCTCAACCAACGCCTTGAATTCTATGAACTTGGATAATGTCTCATCCTTCTTCCGTGTGAATAATATCCAATGCTTTTGTGAGAAGTCATCAATAAAAATGACAAAATATTTGTGCCTAGTAGTGGAGGCTATCAAGAATGGTCCACGGACATCAGAGTGGATCCTTTCGAGGACTACATGTGCTTTTCTATCCTGATCATGTAGGAATGTGGATTTTGTTTACATCTCTAAAGTACATCCTTTGCATATATCACATTGCTCAAGTTCTCCTTTGGGGAGGCTTATGGTTATCTACTGTATGATCTTCAAAGCACCATGATGAAAATGGTCAAGTCTTATATGACAAATTTCACCAACATTGTAGCTCTACAACTTCTCCACATTTGTGCTCAGTGTAACACAATCCTCCTCATATAGCTTGTACATGTTGTTCACGCAAACCTGTCATGTGACTATGTGTCTAAAAAAATCATTTCCTTTTTTGAAGATGACATCATAACCACAGTCTTCCAAAACTACAACAGAGATGAGATTTTTCTTTAGGCCCGAAATGAACATGACATCCTTGAGCCTGAGGGGGGAACCTGACTCCCTCTGAAAGGTGATTGTACCAATCCTAGTCACACTATACCTTCCGTCATCCCCCATATCGATGTGCATCTACAAATATTTCTCCTCTAGGTCACTAAGACATTCTCTATTGCCTGTCATGTCGAACAATGCACCTGAGTTCAAGTACCACACGCTCCCCATCATTGTGCTAGCCATGCATGCAATGAGGGTAAAGTCAAGCTCAAACTATGAATCCAAACCTTCACCTACTACTCCTCCTGAGGTATTCTTGCTTGCCTTCTTGTGTGGACACTTAGTGGCATAGTTATTGAATTCATGACAATGGAAGCATTTGATTTTTGATAAATATTTCTTCTTGCCCCCATGAGTGGATTCTGGTTTGGATTGGGGTTTCTTCCCTTTTCCATTATTTTCCTTTCCATCCAAATCAAATTTTTCTTTATCCTCACCCTTAGATGAAGTCCCATCTCTGGTCTTCTGATTTATTACCTCTTGTACCAAATCAGGGCATAAGTGCTCCCAACTCGGTAGTTTCACCCTCCTATTCACCGAATCTTGATAGCTATGCCATCTCTTAGGAATGCCCATAAGGGATAGGGTTAGCAAGTCTTCTTCAGGGATATTAACACTAACCCTACCAAGTTCATCACGACATTGTGTAAACATGCTCAGATACTGCAAAATTGTGTCATTCTTCTACATCTTGATACTTCGAAGTTTATCCTTGAGCGCCAATTTCCTATGGTCACTACTATTCTCGAAGAATTTTGTTAGTGCTTTCCACATCGTGAAAACCGTTTCTTTTCCATGGATATTCGAGACAATATAATCTCGTACTCCCTCCAAGAATATTCTCCTCGCCTTGGCTACATCTTGCTTCCATTAAGCAAGGTTTTGGGAATCAGATGCTTGTGGTTTTGCAACATCTTACTTGATATATTCTAGCTACTCATTTTCATACAATACTTCCTCCATGTAGTCCTTCCATGCAAAAAAATTAGAGGTTCCTTCCAAGGCATACTCTAGCCTTTGTCCATTGAAGGCCATCTTCTCAACTACGAAGAAATCCTACTACACTAATCTTGAAATTCAAACCTCTAAGAAACAACTTCAAATTTCCTACTCTAACGTGAATCCAACTCTGATACCATGTAGAAATTAGGTTGTATATTCGCAACTTCTCATGAAGTTTTAATCAAAATCACAAGACACAAAGCTACACTACTACTCTGTAGACATTAATTCACAATTTAGAACAAAAATCTCAGACATGCAAGAAGAAATAACACACATGCAACAAGTGTTTTTATTTGGGGGAAAAAATCTACTAAAAACCCCAATCCTTCTTGCATTAATCAAATGAATAGATATGTATTGCAATTTCTTTGCTCAACTAATCTCACCCAACAAGTGCACAACCTATCTCTTTGCTCACTGAAGGCCTCTGACCCATGCTTAGTCAAATTTTCCTCAACTTGAGCTCTTATGTCCTTGCATTGTTCCTTAAGGAATTAGCACCTATTATTTAGGAAATTCTTCTAATTGAATTGCAAAATTTATTAGGCTGATCATTTGGTTGCATGCAACACCTATACACTCAAGACTAGCCTACAACTGATGTTTCACCGCTTACCTCAACTAGGTAACTTGAATTCTCTACATCCACTAGATTATTTTGGTTGATTGATCAATTAACTGGATGATCACTGAGTTTGACTGAAGTCCCACTTCTTAATTGGCCTTCCACTAGTTCCTCCAAATGTTGGAACTAGTTTAACTCAAAACAACCTAAGATAACTGACCTTGATTACTACAAATTAGCAAACAAATTAGTAATCACAAATGCACAACTGAACTCTAACTCTTCCAAATTGAATTTACTAAGTAAATTGGGTGACATAATTCATATCACACAAGTTGACATCATATTATTATATTATATTATTATTCATCTCTTCTATAATATTAAAAAACACACACAAACAAACCAACAATAACATAAAAACAATTTCAAAATACTTTTCATTAAAAAAAACCTGGATAATAATCATAAAATCCAAGATTATTAATATAATACTATGAGTTATTGATAAGTATAAATCATTACATCTATCCTCTAGATTTCACATACCTGAAAAATAATTAAATAAAATATATGGCTTTATGTCAATAACACTTTTAATAAACAATATATACATTTTTAATATATATAATTTAAAAAGATTATCTTGCATTTTACATATTTACTTCAATTTTATATTTATAATATTTATAGTTAATCTTAACATTTTACATATTAATTATTTTAATATTTTTATAATTTTATAGTTAATCTTAGTGATCTATAGGAAATATTTACTTGATTGAAATTCACAAATTTCAACATTTTATATAAACATTTTTTCCAATAAAATAAAACTCAACTTTAATATACTCACTTTTTTAATGTCAATTATACAAGTTTTTTTAACTGAATTATAATTTAGAGTAAAAAACTTTATGATAAAAGCTATTATCAATCAGACAAAAATATAACTTTAAACAAAATTCCAAAAAAAAAATCAAATACCAACAATAAAAAGCTAAATTTATTCTATTTTTAACTCCGCATAGTTATATTATAAATTATTAAACTAATATATGATAAACAACATCAAATATTTCACATTATAGATTATTAAACTAATATATATAAACGATATCAAATAAATCACAGGGCAGATTTAAAAAAAATATCACTATAATTTTTTTTTATCAAATTTTTAATTAAATTAAAGAATAATAAATAATTAAATTTATTTAATAATTTTTTTTTATAAATATATGATTAGTATAATTATATTGAAAATATGAATGTGGTTGATATAAACTAAAGTTTTATAAATATAATAAAAAAAGGTATTGCAACAAGAAGAATGTCTTGTTAGTGTATATATTTACTTTATTAATCACGTATAAAAAGATTATGGGTCAATTTTAACTTGAGAAAAAAACAATTACATATCTTATTGAGAAATAGACCATTTTGCTAAATAAAATGTGCTTATACATAAAAGAATTTTATGAATTATACTAAGGAACTCATCGTGGAGGAACTTATTAGAATTGGAATAATTTCAAATTCCTAGGAAATTGGTGGGCATGCAGATTTAGGCACCAATATATATTTTTTAAATTTATTAAAAGTAATGGACCATTTTCCTAAATAAATTTGTTTATATAAAAATGAATGTTATAAATAATAATGAGGAATTTATCAAACTTCTTAAAAGTAAAATTATCTCAAATCTCTATAAAATTGGTGAAAGAGCCATTTAACACACATGAATCTAATTTTTTAAATTTATTAAAAAGAAATACAACCTAACAAACCCAATACCACACTATAATACTTATAAATATTCAAACTAACTAAGGATTTCCCCTTTAAAAAATTAATTAAAAAAGGAAAAAAATCAACCAACATCACATCATATCACATCTTACACTACTTCCAAGTAGTGTGAACCAACCTCTTGTAAGTGTCTCAGGGTTCCTTTGGGTTAGTGCCCCGTGTTTACTTTCAAATGAATCTGTGATATATTAATTTATTGTTCTTAACTACAGCCACATGCTTCACCTCCATCAGACTTGGTCGGAATTCTTTTTAATTTGTGGTTAACTTGATTAGTCATGATTTGGCTTTTTAGAACTCGTAATCAATATGCATCAGCATTAAGCTCATTACACCAGGATATATTGGGATCCGTCCAAAATATGCAACGAATCATAATCAAATTAATGGAAGAATAAAAAGGGTTCAATTCTGGTATATTGTCTATGAGGCAACCCATGAATTTTTAAAAAATAACTTCTATAACCATGGATTCATTTGAACAGCTTTCAGATTGACCAATCTGTCAGTGCAACAACAGAAGAAATACATTTGAACAGATTTCAGATTGACCAATCTGTCAGTGCAACAACAGAAGAGATACATTACATAAATTTGCTAAAACCATACATATATTCAAACTAGGCTGTCCTTTTTTGACTTCACCTTAAAAAAAATCTCCAGTCAGTACAGCACAGATGCCTGTGTATAAACTCTATCTTTTCTGGGAAAAAAGCAAATAAATTGTAAGGGCCCTTGAATCTTTCAAGGAGAGAGCAGAACAACACGGGGTGGCCTATGATAAAATACCCTTCCCATGCCCCTTGGCATCTTCTTCCCTTTTCCTGTTTTGTCTTTCATTCCCTCTCCCGTTTTACACTTCTTGTTACTGTTGTTGTTGACGGCCAACCCATCTTCTATGTTGAACTTCCACTCGCTCTCCCACCGGGGCTGCGCGCATGCAGAACATAAAGCCCTAACACTGCAATAATACAAAACCAATCAATACCATAACATGAGTAACCCTATAAATCAAATATACAGACAGATACATCCTGTTAGCTATTAACATCAGAGAAATATGTTGTTGTTGTGGCAGATCAAAACCTTGGGGGAACTACTGGCAGCCTTTGAGCAGTATAAGATTTTTTAGGGTTTTGACCATCGCCAGAATTCTGCTCCCTGTCATACGCCAAGTCTGCTGCAGTAACGTGGGAGTCCATATTGCAGTGAAAGAGATCAAACGTACACTGTATGTCCAATTAATAGAAATGAATAAACTGCTTGAACATACCGACTTACAGCCTTTTATCCTGCTCGTATCCTGTTATAGATATAAAACGAGAACCTGGGGGAGGGAGATTCCACCCCCATGCCCACCCCCTATATTGGGGTTTCAAATACAGCAGCGTGAGATTACGGCAACGAAAAAAACAATGGTGAACTATGGGGAAGTTGGGAGGAATATCCGCTATCGAAAAACCGGAAATACAATACCGTTGGCGGCTTCTGGTTTTGATATCGTGTGGCAGAAGCGGAGCCAGCACAGCCACCACAAAAAAGTATTCGACGTCATCAACCACAGTCATCTTCTTGTTTTGTGCGTTATTTGAGCAGCAGATTTGACCGTAACAGCAAATAGCTGGAAAAACAATAATTGGAAAGAAGAAAAGAGCATTTCCAGAGAGATGTCTGTTTTTTGGAAGTTTTTAAGGTGGGTTTTTCCAGTTAAAATTCTCTAAAATCTGGTAAGAATTTATTGAAATCACAAGTTTGATGGGTAATTTTGCACAATCGAAATGTCTTAGAGGTTTTCCAAGGCGCTGAATCCATATATAGTAAAAAAATTAGCTTAAATAACATAAATCAAGATTTTACCTCAAAATTTTCCACCAAATTCCAACACCAGAAAATCCAAAAAATCACACTAAAAACAACTCTTTTCCCGAAGATATATGCCAAAATGTATCAGAGGAGAAAGTTGTTTACAGGTTTCTCATCTGGTCATGGGTAGGTTTGCTTTGCTTGGTGCGTTGTTTTTTGGAAGGAGATTTAAAGTTTAATTCTGAAGTCTATTCGGCATTTATATTTTTATAGGCAATCAAATTCCATAATAATTACGGAGAATAATTAATAAATTTAAGGAGGAGATCTTCCAAAGAACACATCTCATGCAAAAGTAAAGAATTTTTATTTTTCTAGGTTAGAAATAAATATGCGTTGGGTATGAGGTTACGAGAATCATTGTTTTGTGGGTTTATCATGTGAAGTTATGGGTGTTTTTTAATTAATATTGGATAGATAGAAATGAGAGGTAATCAATTTCGCGTAGGTTTGGTTTTGAGAATGAGTTCAGGGTAAGTGATTAATAAAAATTGATTTTTTTTAATATGAGAGGATTGATTAGTTTTAGCTTTTTAAATTATATAAATGTATAAAAATATTAAATGAGTTTTTGAAAAGATAAAAGAGTCATTTAAATTTATATAAAGAATTTTTAATAAGAAAAGCATTTGAATGTATAATGGTTTTCAATGTCAAATTTTATAGTGTGGATTTGACAAATATAGTATCAAATATTTGATAAAGCAATTTTCATTTTACAAGCTAATTATCTTTCCATGTACCTCAAGCATTGGATAAGTGTAGTGATGATAAGTCCATGACTTCACTTTAGGCGAAAAATTTGATTCTCTAAATTTAGAGTATGTAGATAAAAGGTGTGGTCTATAAATATTAATGTGAAAAACCATAGAAAAATATGGTCGAAAATTTTAAGGGGGAAACCCCTTTCACATGGAAGCATATGTGATTAAGGAACATACACCATTCATAGATAAGGTACATATAAATAACAAGTTTTATGTGTAAGGTTGGTATTGTCTCATGATGATGCTCCATTCTAGAGAGTATTATTGCACTTAAGGATGATTTAATGGCAAGTCAATTATGGTAGATACAAGAAACATCATTTGGAAAGTTGGTATGCAGGGTCATCAAAAGATGGAAACGTTAGCTATTATCGGAAATAATTATCCTTGGTGTCTCCACTTCACTTGACTTTTATGGATTAGAATATTTTGGCACTGTAAGTAATTTACTTGTGCTCAATTGTTTTTAAAAGTATTTGTGAACTCCAATCCAAGGATGTTAAGGGGATTAGGGGCTTAATAGTCCTCACTTGGGAAACTTGTTCCTCCAAGTCTCTTTCTGGTCTCTTCCTATGTATTTTCATTTCATTTTAGTTCAACATAGACCCTCTTGTCGCTTTTGGATTTTGGACTATGACCTTTGTACTGCTCAATGATTTTTTTTTTTCTCATTGCAGTATAGTTTGTTTTAAGAAACTTAGGTTGGTTTGGGTAAAACACTTTAGCAATTATATAATATTTAGCTCCACCTTTCTATTATCCAACCTCACCCTAGGTGGCTAGGGGTCTAAGGAAGTGTAAAATGATGACACCCTATTTTGGGTGTTGATGGCGCTAATGACGTACCACATGTTTGGGGGAATAATGGAGGAGGACCATATAAATTCTCCAAGTATGAGGGTTGATTCCCACGTTGAAATTGGTTGATATTCTCAACTAATATGTCAATAGCATTAGATGTGATCTACTTATCCTTGCTGCAAATTTGTGTTTGTGGAGCGTTAGAGATGATCATTTAAAGGTACCCTGATTGTGCATATATAAGCTCAAATTGTTGAGCTTTATTTATGGCTTCCTCTTCGTCTTAAGACATAGTGATGGTGACATATTTTGCTATAAGAGGAAAAAGAAATTTATGGAATAAGTCTAAAATATGTCCCCTAGGAGCTTCTACTTTGTAGATACTATGATATTTGTGACACTCGTGGATATAATCAACTATGTGAGTGGAAGATGCTTGTCAAAACTAATACACTAATTCTAACCTATTGTAATGACGTATTGAGAGTTGGAAAATGTGAGAATTGACTTGCCTATAGATTTGAAGATAGTCTGTGCTCATGATTTCTTGCTAACATACTATTTAGCCACAAGGTCAATGAGGGTTCATTGAAAAAGCCTCAATCAAATTGAGTCATTAGCAATACTATTAGAATAACACCATAGATGAAAGGTCATTACATGGTTTAAAAGGTCTTCCTTTAGTTTACCTTCAAATTTTGATATGTCTAACGACAATTTGGTCGACATGCCTAGCCAAGTTGTAGTATGAGCCGTGGGATCATTTGTAAGATCTGAAATATCAGGAGGACCGATGAAGTGACAAATGGAAGGTTATGTGAAGGAGTGGTCATTCTTGCATGACCTATATGTGATTAAGTGTTAGTTTGAGAGGAAGAGTTTCCTAAGAAAGTAGCCAGGAGAATAGAAGAACCTAACAAAGTAGGATCAATAGGTGATCTCTAAGAGGAAGGTGAAGTAGGCGATGTTGCAAGACCTTGCACTCCTCCTACTAAAGGTGTGTTAGAAAAAGTTGTCATTGATGAAAATTGATGGTAAAAGTCATTTATGGGTGTAAGAGGATTGATAATGGTGTAGAGAATTTAGAGCCAATTCCTGTTTAGAGGATCATCTCAGTAGCTCTTGGAAATTACTCAAGTGGATATAGCTTGGAAAGAGATTTCTAAAGGTATATGGAAGTTGGCAAATGGACTTATGGATCAAAATTTATTGTAGGTCAAAGTTCAACAATTAAAGTAGGTTAAACAAGTCAACCAGTTAAGGTTCCAGGTTGGAAAGGTTCCATGTCGGGTCTTGCCTACACCTCGACTCCTGACCTAGTTGGGTATGTTGTAAAGTCATACCATCAAACCAATCGGGAGATATAATAGTCGGGTTGGTGATAAAAAAGAATGAGCCTTAATTTGAAGAAATTTGGCATGGAGGAATGTTCTTTGCTAGGCACTCTAATGGTTATTGGATGCAAGCTCAACAAGAATGATGAACCACAAGAGGTGGATAAGACTTTATATAGATCTATTATTAGAAACCTCCTATATTTGACAACCTCAAGACCTGACATCAAGCAAGAAGTTGCTATTGTTGGAAGATTTCAAGCAGCCCCTAGACAGAGCCATTTTCTTATAGCAAAGAGGATTATCAAATATCTTAGAACCACAATGGACTATGGACTTTTGTACCCTAGAGGTAAATATTTTTCACTCACGTTTTTTTACTGATGTTGATTGGGAAGGTGATGTAAATGATCGAAAGAGGACTAGTGGTGGTGCATTCTTTCTTCGTGAATGTATTGTTTCATGGTTGAGCAAGAAGGAAGCTTCAATTTATCTATCTACTGTTGAAGTAGAATATATAGCAGCAACTTCTTGTTTCACTCAACTTCTATGGATGAAGCAAACTTTCATATGTAATAATACAAGTGCCATCAAGAAGTCCAAGAATCTTGTTTTCCATTGAAAGACAAAACACATTCCAATTAAGTACAATTTCCTCTGAGAGAAAAAATGAAAATTAGATTGTCATGATGGAGTATGTAAGCACAAAAGAATAGCTAGTTGATATATTCACCAAACATCTCCCAAGAGATCAATTTGAGTATTTAAGGAAAAGATTGGGAGTAGTTCCTCTTAACTCAGTCCACTAAATATTCCTCAAGAGGAAGTAAGGAAACCAAAAAGCACTCAGCATGTCAAGTGAAAGTTGTCAGGTCCATAGGATCAACAAGAAAGGGGAATATTGTTTGCGGTGGGAGAACATTAGTTTATTCTCCATTGATGTTAGGAGAGAGGTACACCAAAGAAGGAGAAGTAAGAGAAGTAAGAAGAAGGAGAAATAATATGTGCACTTTTCTTTCACTTTTATGCTCGTGTTTTTTGTCTTTTCCATATGTTTGTTGCTTATGTTGTTTCCATCAATGCCATAGGGGGAGAATGTTAGAAATAAGTTTTCATTGATGGAAAATTGATGGTAAAAGGCATTGATGGGTGCAAGAGGATTGATATTGGTGCAAATAATTTGGATCCAATTCCAATTGATAAAATCATCTCAATAGCTCTTGGAAATTGCTCAGATGGATAGAGCTCAGAAAGAGATTTCCAAAGGAGTATAGAAGTCAACAAATGGACTTCTGGATCAAAAGTTATTGTAGGTCAAAGTTCAACAATTAAAAGATGTTAAATGAGTCCACCAATCAAGGTTCGAGATTGACAAGGTTCTAAGTTGGGTCTTGCCTATGTCCCACCCCTCTATTGAGTCGGGCCTTCAACAAAGTCAAACAATCATGTAGAAATTAGGATGTAGATTTGCAATTGTTCATGAAGTTTTAATCAAAATCACAAGACACAAACCTACTCTACTACTTTGCAGGCATTAAGTCACAATCTATAACAAAAATCTCAAATATGCAAGAAGAAATAACACACATGAAACAAGTATTTTTATCTAGGGAAAGAAATTTGCTAAAAACCCCAATGTTTGCTCAACTGAGCTCACCTTGCAAGTGCACACCTATCATTCTACTTACTGAAGGCCTATGACCCAAACTTAGTCAAATTTTGCCTTAGTTGGTGCTCGTATTTCCTTGTGTTGTTCCTTGAGGAATTAGCCCCTATTATTTAGGAAATTCCACCAATTGAATTACGCAATTCCTTAGGTTGATTAACTGACTACATGCAACACTTGTACACTCAAGGCTAGTCTACAACTGACATTACAATTCCTTGGAATCTCCACCTCAACTAGGTAACTCAAATTCTTTGCATACACTAGCTATTTTGGGTTGATTGATAATTTAACTAGATGATCACTGAGTTTTACTGAAGTCCCACTTCTTAATTGACCTTCCACTAGTTCCTCCAAAAGCCAGAACTAATTTAACTAAAAAAAAACCTGAGATAATTGACCTTGATTGCTACAAATTAGCAATCACACATGCAAAAATGAACTCTAACTCTTTCAACTCGAATTTACTGAGTAAACTAGGTGACACAAGCCATGTCACACAATTTAACATCACCCAAGTTGTCTACTAATGTGGAACTTTTAATTTTTTCAATATAATCAAGGCAAAATCAATTTGAGAGTTTCTTGCCACAATTTTCAACACTTCCTCTCAGAAAGAAAGGGATTATTAACCACCCCTATCTTGCACATGTGGAACTCAAGCTTCCCTCTTGATAAGGCCTTTGTGAAAATGTCAGCATCTTGTTTCTCTATCAAATATACTGCAACAACATTATTCACCTCTATACACAGTCTTGTAAATGGTGATACCAGATATCTATATGCTTGGATCGATCGTGAAAAAAGTGATTCTCGGAGAGCTTGATGCAACTATGATTATCACAGTAGATCATAGTTGGATCCATCATTTGACCAAACAATCCAACAAGTATCTTTCTCATCTAGATTGGCTCACATTATGCTTGACTAGCAGCCATGTATTCTGGTTATGCCAAGTTGAGTGCCACAAATATTTGCTTCCTATTGTACCAAGAAACAATTGCGGACCCAACATTAAAAATTCCACCTGATGTACTCTTTCGGTTTGATGGAATCCTCACCCAGTTTGCATCTGTGAAGCCATACAAATTTACTCTCTCTATCTGTTTATACCATAGTCCAAACTGGGTAGTGCCTTTGACATACCATAGAACATGCTTAGCTGACCTCCAGAATAATTTGGTTGGCCTAACCATAACTTGGCTCAGTTGGTTGACTGCATAACACCTATCTCCTTGTGTGTTCACAAGATACATTAGTGAGGCCACCAACTGTTGGTAAATAATAGCATCCACTTCCTCTCCTAAAGTGGCATCCTCTTTCCTCCAGTTGGTCACTAGATGTGTCTCCATTGGTGTGCAACTATCCATGCAGAACCTCTGAAGTATCTTTGGCATACTTTCCCTGAGATACAAACAGTTCCCCATCACCTAGCCATACTTCCAATCCGAGGAAGTATCGCATGGGACCCATGTCCTTCATTTCAACCTCTCTTGTAAGGTCCTCCTTATAAGATTTGATTAGCTGCTCATCACTAGTTAAAATAAAGTCATCAACATATGAGACAATAATCAACAATTTACCTTCTACCAAGATATGATAGAGGTTTACGTCCACTACACTTTTGGTGAAGCCCAATCTGATGAGATAGCTATCGATATTGGTGTACAAAGAATGGGGTGCTTGTTTGAGACTGTACAACTCTCGCTTGATTATGCACACATTAAACTCCCGATCAAAAGTCTTGAAGCTTTGTGGTTTTCGATGTACACCTTCTCATCAATAAATCCATTGAATAATGTTGTTTTTACATCCATTTGGTGGATTTTCCACCCCATCTGTGTATCTAGAGCAAGAATTGATTTGATGGATGAGTACCTTGCTATAGGAGCAAAGGTCTCCCCATAGTTAATCCCCTCAACTTGAGAGTACCAGTTAGCCACAAATTTGGCCTTGTAATTTTATATGCTTCCATCTCGTGCATACTTTACCTTGAGGATCCATCTCGAACCCATCACTGATTTATCTATTGACCACTTCCCCAAGGTTTTTCTTTACAATGAATTCATATTCCTCGACCATTGCATCAACCCATATAGGTTTCTCTACTACTTCCTCGAAAGAGTAAGGTTGAGTCTCTACAATCTTAGTCATTAGAGCCATGTAGCCAGTGTACCAATCTAGTGACCTTCTCTGCCTATGCTGATTTAAAGGAGAACCCACATTCTCCCTTGCGTCCTGCACAAGTCTCTTAGCTTCCCTAGCTATTTTCCTGCCTTCTCTAAATGGCTTTGCTTGAGTGGTTTTCTCCACTCTCTGCTCCTCAATTTTTGGTTGCTCCACAACTTCCTCAGGTTACTCCTTTGGATGTAAAATATCATCTTCTAGTGGGATATGAAGCTCCCCCTCAAGAGAGAACTGTATCTCTTTTTCTTCATCAAATTTTATATCCCTTTACGCAACTGTCATTCTGATGGATTGCAAGTGCACACGGTAGTTCTGGGGATTTTTGTATAACCCATAAATACCACCAATTTTTCTATCGGCTCAAGCTTCTTTATTGGTTCTTTGGAGGCATCATAATAAACAGAGGCTTCAAAATCCCTAAAGTGCGACACATATGGATTTCTCCCCAAGAAAGCCTCCTCTGGTGTAATCATGCCAAGAATCTAATGAGGACTCTGGTTATGCAAATAGATTGTTTTATTACATGCCTCGACCCACAAATGAAGAGGTAGGCCTTGACCATTCAACATCACCCTCGCTGCTCCCATAATGTTACAATTATTCCTCTCATCCACACCATTTTGCTGTAGGTTGTGGGGTGCTATCAACTCTCGTAGAATGCCTTCTTTTCCACATAAATTTTTAAATTCATTCAAGATGTACTCACCTTCATTATCACTCCTGAGAGCCTCTACCTTCTTGCACATTTCTTTCTCAACCGATGCCTTGAATTCTATGAACTTGGATAAATTCTCATCCTTCTTTTGCATGAATAATATCCAATGCTTTTGTGAGAAGTCATCAATAAAAATGACAAAATATTTGTGCCTAGTAGTGGAGGCTGTCAAGAATGGTCCACTGACATCAGAGTGGATCCTTTCAAGGACTACATGTGCTTTTCTATCCTGATCATGTAGGAGTGTGTACTTTGTGTACATCCCTAAAGTACATCCTTTGCATACATCATGCTACTCAAGTTTTCCTTTGGGGAGGCTTGTGGTTATCTACTGCATGTTCTTCAAAGTGCCATGATGAAAATGGCCAAGTCTTATATGCTAAATTTCACCGACATCGCAGCGCTGCAGCTTCTCCACTGTTGTGCTCAATGCAACACAATCCTCCGCATATAGCTTGTACATGTTATTCACGCAAACCTGTCATGTGACTATGTGTCTAAAAAATTCATTTCCGTTGTTGAAGATCACATAATAACCACGGTCTTCCAAAACTGCAACATAGATGAGATTTTTCTTTAGGCCCTACATGAACATGACATCCTTGAGCCTGAGGGGGGATCCCGACTCCCTCTGAAAGGTGATTGTAGCAATCCCGATCGTGCTAATACCTTCCATCATCCCCCATATCAATGTGCATATGCAAATCTTTCTCCTCTAGGTCACTAAAAAATTCTCTATTGCTTGTCATGTGGAACAATGCACCTGAGTTCAAGTACCACACGCTCCCCATCATTTTGCTAGCCATGCATGCAATGAGGGTAAGGTCAAGCTCAAACTATGAAGCCAAAGCTTCACCTACTACTCTTCCTAAGGTCTTCTTTCTTTCCTTCTTGTGTGGGCACTTAGTGGCATAGTACTTGAATTCATGACAATGGAAGCATTTGATTTTTGATAATATTTCTTCTTGCCCCCATGAATGGATTCTGGTTTGGAATGGGGTTTCTTCCCTTTTCCATTATTTTCCTTTCCATCCAAATCAAAGTTTTCTTTATCCTCACCCTTGGATGAAGTCCCATCTCTGGTATTCTGCTTTATTACCTCTTGTACCAAATCGGACCATAAGCGCTCCCAATCCGATAGTTTCACCCTTCCATTCATTGAATCTTGATAGCTATGCCATATATTAGGAAGGCCCATAAGGGATAGGGTTACTAAGTCTTCTCCAGGGATATTAACACTAACCCTACCAAGTTCATCACGACATTGTGTAAACATGCTTAGATACTGCAAAATTGTGTCATTCTTCGACATCTTGATACTTCGAAGTTTATCCTTGAGTGCCAATTTCATGTGGTCACTACTATTCTCGAAGAATTTTGTCAGTGCTTTCCACATCGTGAAAACAATTTCTTTTCCATGGATATTCAAGACAATATAATCTCGTACTCCCTCCAAGAATATTCTCCTCGCCTTGGCTACATGTTGCTTCCATTAAGCAAGGTTCTGGGAATCCAATGCTTGTGGTTTTGCAACGTCCTACTTGATATATTCTAGCTACCCATTTTCATACAATACTTCCTCCATGCAGTCCTTCCACGCAAAAAAATGAGAGGTTCCTTCCAAGGCATACTCTAGCCTTAGTCCATTGAAGGCCATCTTCTCAACTACGAAGAAATCCTACTACACTGATCTTGAAAGTCGAACCTCTAAGAAACAACTTCAATTTTCCTACTCTAACATGAATCCAACTCTGATACCATATAGAAATTAGGTTGTATATTTGCAATTTCTCATGAAGTTTTAATCAAAATCACAAGACACAAAGCTGCACTACTGCTCTGTAGACATTAATTCACAAATTAGAACAAAAATCTCAGACATGCAAGAATAAATAACACACATGCAACAAGTGTTTTTATTTGGGGAAAAATATCTACTAAAAACCCCAATGCCTTCTTGCATTAATCAAATGAATAGATATGTATTGCAATTTCTTTGCTCAACTGATCTCACCCTGCAAGTGCACAACCTATCTCTTTGCTCACTGAAGGCCTCTGACCCAGACATAGTCAAATTTTTCCTCAACTTGAGATCTTATTTCCTTGCATTGTTCCTTAAGGACTTAGCACCTATTATTTAAGAAATTCTTCTAATTGAAATGCACAATTCATTAGGCTGATCATTTGGTTGCATGCAACACCTGTATACTCAAGACTAGCCTACAACTGATGTTTCACCACCTCTGAACTCCACCTCAACTATGTAACTTGAATTCTCTACATCCACTAGAATATTTTGGTTGCTTGATTAGTTAATTGGATGATCACTGAGTTTGACTGAAACCTCATTGCTTAATTGGCCTTCCACTAGTTCCTCCAAAAGTTGGAACTAGTTTAACTCAAAACAACCTAAGCTAACTGACCTTGATTACTACAAATTAGCAATCACAAATGCACAACTGAAATCTAACTCTTCCAACTTGAATTTACTAAGTAAATTGGGTGACACAAGCCATGTCACACATGTTGACATCATCGAAGTTATCTGCTACTATAGAAATTCAAAATTTCTCAATTTACTCAAGGAAAAATCAAATTGAAAATTTCTTGCTACAATTTTCAACAAATCAAGCTAGTTGGAAAATGGGATAGTCAGGCTGGTGTGTAGAAATTCCTTGTGGATTCAAATTTCTTATGTAATTTGCTGAAACAAAATACTTGAATACTCTATTCATTAATGGAAAGAATTAATTGATCGATTAATCATGAAGCATACAAGAGAAAGAATCCAATCAACTCATTACGTAATGATTTTCTCCAAAAAGCCATAGCTAAAAACCCCTGATATTTGTATATTGCATTAGTCAGAAAATATGAGAATATTACAATACTTTTCTCAATCCCAAGCAACCTATGCACTATCTCTATTTGTCTCATTGCTTCCTAGACAAGCCTAGGCTAATACTTAACCAATTGTTTGCTTGCCCAAGTCCCTATTTCCTTGTGTTGTTTCCTTGGGAATTAGACCTTATTAATTAGGGAAATTCCTTAATTAGAATTGCATAATACATCATAGGCCTTTATCTGACTACATACACCACCTGTACAATTTGGATGATTATACAACTGATAGTACACTACCCTTGAACTCAAATCTCAACTCCGTAACTCTCAAATCACACATGCATGAGTTATTTATGGCTAAATTATCAGTTAACTAGTTGAACACATGAAGCAACACCCCATTGTTAGACCTCCTACTAGTTCCTCCACCAATTGGAACTACTTTAACCGACTTTAACTTAGTTTAACTGAATTAATTAATCACAACTCAAAATAAACTCAACCAGGGCTCCTATAAAGTAGGAGACACTCTACATGACTCAAGTTATACCCTCAACTCGAATTAACTAAACCAACTAAGTCAAATTAACTTAGTTAACTCGTACACATTTTCGTGGAATTACAAATTTTCTAATAATTTAATTCAAGGGAAAATTAAATTAGGATTTTCTTGTTGCATTTTCAACACTTCAACTCAATAGGAAGGGGATTCACATCTACCCTGATCCAACACCTTTGGAATGTATTGCACGCAACACTTCTCATTGTTGTTGTTTCTACTACATATGCAACTAAAAAGCATCTAAGAATAAATAAAAATAATCGTTGAACTAATCAACAACTGGCTACTGGGAATAATGTGTTGCTGTTGACTCTACTATTGAGCCTCCTACTCTACTGTCAACACTGCTCTATGCTCCTTAGTATTTGATTGACATTGATCCTCATGCTACTAAATATTGTGGGCCCCTATAGCAAGGGTAATGATCCATGAGACAAATACACCTCAATGGACCCTGTCCAATTTTTGAAACTCTTGGACTAAGGTTTCATATCGCCCCATCTCTCACCTGGAGGTATGGTTGCATGTGCTCCCTTTGCCCAATTGGCTTGAAATCTCCCTGTTACAGGTGTATTTGGGCACATCACTCCTAACATTCATATCAATACAATTAGGGCTCATCAAACCCTAATTCAGTTGTTACATGCCCTAGACAAGTCATCACATTGAATGCTTCCTTCTATGAAAGTTTCCTAGCTTGAAGCCTACTGAAATGCCTCCTTGGGACACCAGCACAACCTTGGTTAGGGGCAACTACACTGCAAAGCAGGCAGGCCCATTCTGGCCTGCACTGTAGTGCACTTAGGCCCTCTTTAACCTATGCCGGGCAATATTGAGCAAAATTTACATCAGGTTCTGGGAATATTCCTTGATTCTAGAAGGATCCCATCTCTTATCTCCTCCTATGAGCTCGAAATTGGATAGGCTAAGGATCCATTAACCTCCTATCCTCTCATCCCTTGCTCCATGGAAATTAAATCCAAGTTTGGAAGGCCATTCAATACCCTCATTTATGACAAAACCACCTCCATTTCCTATAAATTGAGCACTCATCGTAGTGATCAAGGGGCTAGAATATGAATTTTGTAAGGAAATTCTGTTGGTTTAAGATTTGAGTTCATTTCAAGCAATGTTATGTTGCTGAATTGGTGTGCTTTTGATGTGGCAAGGTTTGGACTGAAGCTGGAGGAGTGGCACAGGATCGAACTATATTGGGTGAAACTCTTCCTTCTACATTAATAAAGAGTTTATTCCTTTTCTCATATTATTGTTCATATCTATGATGATTATGTGTTTCAATGTCTTTGATTCCATTGGTTTATAGTAGATAGATCATGTATGCTTTGATCATTTGTTGTATCTATTTCTATTGACACGGGTACCTTTAAGCGGATTCAGTTCAAGTGGGAGTGACGAGAGAAATTCAAAGGGGATTAAGGAAGCGAAATACTACAAGTAAGTTCCTTCATCTCATTTATCTACTATAGGAAAAGATTAAACTACTTTCCTTCTATTTTTCTAGGTGTAGCTACCCACCTTGGGAAAATGTGTTTATTCCATATAACAAATTCGTAGATACAAATTCCATATAACAAATTGGTGACTCCACTTGGGAACGAATACCATTCTCGGTGGCTTACCTTCATCATATGATACCCTAGTATACTTTTCTTGACTTTATTGATCTTATTTCAGTCTTTTTGAAGTGTTTTTAGTCGAAAATTGTGCTTGAATGTATCTTTATTTGACTCTCTGGCACCATCGTAGTGTTGGTCTTGACATAGTGCACTGCTAAGCAACCCCTAGCTTACAATGCACTATAGAGCATTGTCTCCCACTCTGGCCTGTGCTAATCTCTCTTAGGATAAAAAAACCCACCTTTGGCTTGATTTTTCCAAAGCTTCTTATGTTTTTTCTTGCTAAAAGATCAATGATTCTTATGGTTCTGAAACCAAGTTGCATTTCTTCTCCTAGCCCTAATTTGGCCTTGATTGTTTAGTGTTTCTTAAATGATTTCTTTATCATTATCAAAGTTAACTTATGATTAAGCTTTTCTGAAAAGGAAGTGTCATAAAGTCTTCATTTATTTCAAAAAGGAATGGTCGTAAAGTCTTCGTTTCTTGCAAAAAGTGTTGATTGAATTTATGTGCATTTAGTTTCCTTTTGTTCATCTAAACGTTAAGAGAAATGAAAAGAAAGGCTTGCATTATGCATTTAGAGGTTTGTGTGTGATTGTAGGAATAATATAGGGAAATTGCGTTAGATGTGCTCTATGCTCTTTGATTAAAAATTTTGATTGTTGTATCCCTTGTAGTTAAGGTTTTCATTGTTCAAATGAAATGAAAAGAATGTTTCTCATCATAGTAGCATTCTAGGAATTTCAAAGACATCACACGGTGAACTTGAAAGAGAAACTCTTAATCATGATCAACTTAAATTTTATTTCAATTAACCTAATGGAGCAATGTCACCTAACAAATAATATTTATAGGTTCTAGGCTAGAGACGTGTTTCGGCGTTGTAAAAAATAGCAGCTATCGTTAATTGTCTGTGATACATTCCGAGTTTGATACCTCATTCCATGTACGTAAGTATATCGTAGCTCATCCACGTACATTTGGGTATATAGGGCAGTGTTATAGTACGAAAAGTATAAAGTAATGCTCTCACTATGTAGTTTCGCATTAGACAGTGCTAACACAGATTGGGCCTCCTGGTGGGCCCCAGTATTGTAGCAATAATGCTGCAACTCCTGGGACTCCCTTCTTTAATTTTATCAACCCGGTAGTTCGTAACAAACCTGGGAGCGACGGTGTTGTATGCACAAATACTAGCTCTTGCCGCAGCTGTCACTTGGTCAGCTGGCACAAGTCCGCTAGGAGCTTAAGCCAACTTCTATGAGCTCTTAGAAGAAGCTTTTTAACTGATGGATGAAAGCTAACTC
>APFE031010874.1:96653-129951 GCA_000404065.3 Pinus taeda
ACTATCTACTTATCTGCCAAGATTAAACTGTTTGGTCAAATATTTATTCTCTAATCTATAACATGAAATTGAAATATGAGTAAGCCAAGTTTAAACAGTTTGACTTATTCATGAATTGTGGCAAAGGTTGGACAAGCTGCACACAATTGTTTTATTACAAAAATGAAGTAGTAGTGGCATTTGGATTTGCGCACTTTCCTTGGTCTGTTTTTTGCTTGGGTTTCATTTCTTTCACTTCTTTTTTTGACCACTTTATTTTTCTTACCCTTTGATTTTTCTTTTAGGGTACACCCTCTTTACATTTTTTAACTTTTTTAATTTTTTGGTTTTTCAAGAATATGGAACACCTTTGCTCAAGAAAGAAGGTTTGAACATATCCATAGTTCGATCAAGACAATCATGAAAGATGAAACCTATTGGTATAGGAGGCTAACAGAGTCTTTGAGTAGATCTCGTAAAATCCTAGTCAAGTCTTTCACTTGATCTCGTAAATGAACCTTCATTCCATCCATCAGATAGCCACGAGTGGTCTACATAGGTGAATGTAGTGAAGTTTGGGGGGCATGCATCTATAATCGAGTCATCATGCTGGGGGCATGTAAACCAATCCCAAGCATAGTTTTTCATTTCAGGCTTGTGTAAACATGAAACTAAATCCAAGCATAGTTTTTCGTTTCAAGCTTGTGTAAACATGAAACTGAATCCAAGCATATTTTTTCATTTCAAGCATGTGTAAACATGAAACTGAATCCAAGCATAGTTCCCTATGGTTCAAGCTTGTGTAAAAACGAACCCATCTCCATTTTAATCCTTGTGATTGCCATTATATGAACCTCTTCCATGAGATGAGCCTTGGTTTTTCTCCTTCCATCGTCACTATCTGCTTGGTCGATCATACACTTTCACTTGGTTGTTTTACCCCTTTTGAGGAACAATTTCAATGAGTGGTCTTATTAGCCAGCCTCTTCACATAAATCAACATGTTTTGAGAAGTTCCAACATCACCGGAACCAATTTCTATCCTAGACACCACTCGTTCCTTTAAGTGGAGTCCTCTTTAAGCTCTTTTCAGACACTCTAAATATGAAAACATTGTCAAGTGCTTGTCCTTTTCAGCTCGTAAGCGGATTGGAAACGACATCTACTAAGTATAAGTAAAATCACTTTCACCATCAGAAATAATTCAGTAAACCATTCATATTAGATTATTCCTGATTAAAATTAAAAAACCCCATGGGAATAATTAAATAAGTCATTATTTATTTAATTTTCTCTAGAGATAATTATTAAATCATTATTTGATAACTATTCCTTGTCACATTTGACTAAATCACCTAGGAATAATTAAATAAAGCACTATTTATTTATTATTCATTAATTCTATTCTTGGAATAATTTTTTAAATCAATGTTTCAATTTCACACCATTCTTAATCCTCGAGAAGTAATTTATAAAGCATTTTATTTGTTAATTATTTTTAAATAAAGATATTTGACCATTTTGAATATCTTTTCCCTCTCCAAAAAATATAATAAAGTATTCCTAAAGGTTGGATCTTGATTTGGTCAATATTATTTTATTATTTTCCATTTTTTAGATCAACCTTGTTGTACCTCCTAGAGACAACCCCTGGGTTGAGGACAGACCAGTGCCTAAGACATCTTGATGAGTCCTGGCAGGATTTACTGAGATTTTTCTCTTAAACTCAATATTTAACACATTTAAGATGAAATTGGTTTAGAACTTTCTTTAAGAGGAGAAATACAAATCTGGATGCAAAGTAATACTCATAATGCCTAACTCCAATGACCAACATTACATGAGAATGCAATTTTATCAGTCATTTGTAGTATATTGGAGAGAAGAATCAAGAAGGAAAGAAAACCAATGCACATGGCCTAAATTAAAAATCCATTGCATCGAAGTTTAGCATGAAGTGGATAGGAAAAACATTTAAATGATGTGTTGAGATACATGGAACACATTTTTAAGGATACTAATTCTTATCAGTCATAGGCATCTTAGATCAACATTAGACATAGATGAATCCATGAATTCATAATAACATATCCAACAGTTGCTATTACATGGAACAAACAGAAGAGAGAATACATACTACACATTCATATGAGTTGGAATCACTCGAAACTTTCATTAATCTTCGATAGGGAGTACATTTCATTGACAATTTGTAGAGCTTACCTTTAGAAAACAAAATTTTGAACCCTTGGTTCCGTAGCATAAATTGTTTTCCATAGGGCCCTAGGGAGAGAACCCATTACAAAATATTCTTTCTTGATTTAGCAGTGAATCATCATAACAAAAATATCAACGTGCTTTAGTGGCACAATTTTACTAGTTGGATCCTAACTAACTAGCACCAAGTCTCTGAAAACATAATATTTACATAAAACATAAAATATCAAAATTTCATGATTAACGCAATCAGTGGTATATTTAATCATGATAGATAGGTTTAGGAGGCAATTCCGTTGGGTCAATGATCTAGAGCACTGGAGGATTGATGAATTGTTTGCATATTTTCCACAACGCTGGAGCTGGTAGAGGAGCGTGAAATAATCATTGATATGAAATCTTGAGATTTATGAGCTCTGAATAATTCAACCTATGGAAGAACAATGTCTTCACTGATCCTAGCGATTGAAAATCCCTTTTCAGATAATTAACCACAGTTTTACCTTTAAGGGTGGAAGCCTTCTCATGAGATGAATCCACCTTTCTCTTGGCCTTAACTAACATTTGACTGTATTGTTCCCACATGATCAATACTCACACAAAATACCAATAGTTAGGCAACCCTTCTCTGACTCTCTCCTCAAACTCGAAGTTGAAGGCAACCACATCCCTCAACACCATGTCTAAGAATTCTTTAGGTTTGGCCCTGGCCTCCTCCTTCTGAACTACTTTGGAGATGTCCATGATAGCAGACAATCTATCCACCACATCTATAGCCCTCAAATCACTAAGTGGCTTCTCATTTACAAACTAGATGAATTTCTTGGCAATATGGGAATTCTTTTCACCTTCTTCCTTGGCAGCTAGGATGAGGAACTCATAGTCCTTGATCATAATCTTTTGCTCGTCCATTAGATTTATTCATTCCCAATTATTTTTCATGTATACTAGTATTTCATCCCAAACTAGTTGCTTAGCTTGCAGTAGGGACATATTTCCTTACAGTTTTCCTTTGAGCTCAAAGATCTCCTCATTGGTTCCCTATAGTTCTTACTGATCATATATGCATTATTCCTAGTTGTCTCAAGTTCCTTTTATTTTTTGTGTTAGGCTCGTTGGGCCATGTCTAAGTCCTTCTGCATCTTCTTGAGCTCCCCTTTCGAGAGCTGGATGTGGGGTTCTGGGGGTTCTCAGGCATCAACACTACACAAATGTGAGTGTATATTCTAAGCTGAAGTTCTGCTACCTCCTTCTTATGATCCACCACCTCATTGTTTCTATCTATCAGCTGCTTTGCTAGGATCTCTTTCTCTTCCTCCTCTTGTGTAAGTTCCTTTGACTACACATGCTCGTTGGCTGGCATATTCATCTTGTGCTTCAACCCCTGAACCTCTTCTTGTGAGCTTTGAAGAAGAGCCTCAAATGCATATTTATCCTCTGGATTCACCCCCAGTTTCACAATCAACTCCTTAAAGTTCTCATTCTGTATATGTGCAGCTCTGGAGTTAGCTCTTTCTTGATTTAATCATGTTGTGGTATTCTCCCACAAATATTTGTCCAATCAATCCATGAAATACAATTTCCATAGTGTGTTGGAAAGTAGCTCATGCATTGATAAGTCTAAAAGGCATTCTTTTGAAGGAAAAAGTACCCCACTTTTTCCTAAATATGGTCTTATGTTTATTATGTTATGCCACCATAACTTGGTTGTAACCAGAAAAGCCATCTAGCAAAGAGAACATTTATGACCCCAATATTGTTTGCAAAATTTGTTCAATAGAGAGCACTACGTAATTATCCTTGTCTAAGGTGTGATTCAAATTGTGAAAAAATGCACACGTGTATCTTCTTGGAATTTTTCCTTACGGGAACCAAATTGAAGACCCATGTTGAATAAGGAACTTTAAATATGATCCGATCATCCAACAGTTTTCTTATTTCTTTCTAAATGAGAGTTTTAAGAGTAGGATGAACTTTTCTCAGTTTCTACTGGAAAGGATTGACCCCTTCCTTAATGGGAATTACATGTTGGATTATTCACACATCATAAGTTTTAAGATCATTGTACGTCCATGCGAAGACATCTCAATACTACTTAAAGAGGTGGATAAAATCTTGTTTCTCTTGAGGTGTATAAAAAGCACTGAGATTTACATAATTCGGATCTTCTTCCATGCCAAGATTTATTTTTTCGTGCG
The DNA here is from genome assembly GCA_000404065.3 of Pinus taeda. NCBI lineage: Eukaryota > Viridiplantae > Streptophyta > Pinopsida > Pinales > Pinaceae > Pinus > Pinus taeda. The sequence continues at coordinate 101,048 of APFE031010874.1, forward strand.
AAAGTGTGGAACTATGAGTGTTTTCATTAACTGTCCCTCTAAACTGATTTTGCAGGTCGTATAATTTTGCTAGTGATACCACACCCTTGGGCATGACATTTCCTTTACTTTCTTGTGCTGACCCCTACAATGCTTTTTCATGCTCTTCTTCATTGATAGATGCATCATTGAATACATCAACATTCACTAAAATACAGTATCTGCTGGTCACCATTAAAAACGTGAAATTTAGAAATATTATCAGGAGTGAATGACCTATAGCTAATCTCAACTAAAAATCCATCCCTTAAACGTGACAACCTGGCAACAACATTTTTTAATGTATCAACAATGACATTGCGAATTCGAGGAATAGAAATAATATTGAAAGCTTGGAAATGATAAATTAAAGGCCATTTTAGATTAGGTGACACACAATGTATCATATTTTTTATCTGTCGCGTAACAATTTTGGAGTCACCTATTTCTTTGAGCACTTAAACTTTGAGGTCAATGGATTTCTTCAAACCCATAATGAGTGCTTCATATTCGAAAACAATGTTGGTGCACTCAAATTCAAAGTGGAAAGAGATCAAATGTTTGTTCTGTCGTGGATATATTAAAATGAAACCGACTCTTTATCCCTCCTGCATTTTCGAACCATTGAAATAAAATATCCAAATGTTAGCAATACTAGAGTTATGTCCTATACTATTACTACTTACATATATTGCACAAGAGTCAATTGCACTAGTTGGATTTTGAGGAAGGAGTTCCAGCTGTGTATATGGTGGGATGGGTGAAGGTTGTGCTAGATAATATCCATGATTGACCTCGAAAAAGTAATTTCTTAAAATGACATTTGCAAATCCTACTCACTCGTTGTGTCCCTCAAGTTGTATCACAATATGTTTCATATGAGGCTCACTTTTTAGTCGAATCTAGTTTTTTTTCTTACCTTATACAAAAGCCATAAATGTGTTCAATCAGTTGAAAAGTACCCTTGTATCTTGTCGATCGAATCTTTTCTCAACAGTAAACTATAGGCCTCGAGAATACCCACAATTACAATGCTTATACACTTGTGAAATCCATGGTCTAATGATAAATGAATGATAACATTGTTGAGTTCACCAATGGCTTGGACAAATGATCTGTCCAACTGAATGATTCGTGCATCAATTTTATCCCATTTAGCATTAATTTTATTAGAAAATGATAATGTCATAACATTCACATATGCACTAGAATCAACTAAGTAATTATGGACATTATAATTAAGAATTTCAAATGTTAAGAGAAACAAAGGACAAAGAGTGTTATAATTCAAATTGACAACACTAACTATAGATTCGATAATATCGCGAGTTACAAGACATTACCTGAGAAGAAGAAACTTCCTTACAAGTTACCTATTGAAGAATGCGATGAGAGTGCATGGACAATCAATTCTCATTGTCCGGTCATCTTTACGAGCTCGAATATTGAAATGTTTTCCCAAGATCTTTTCATATCATTGACAATGTTGTAATCAATACTTTCAATAATAATGGCTTGTGCTGACGGATCAGGTGGTGTAGCTTTATTCAAAGCTTCAGGAGTGGTGGAAGTTTTCTTGTTGTCGGTGGAAGTGTTCTTGGAATAAGGACTTCTAGACTTGTTATGTGAATTATGAGCTAAATTAGAAGGTAGTAAAATTCTTTGAACCAATTTCTTGCTCAGAAACATGTCCCTTTCTCCTCAAATGATAATGGACAATTATTGTTGGGGAGGAGCTTCAATCACTGATGGTTCATTAGATCTTTGCTTATTGGCATTGTATATAACATCAAACATATTCACAGAGTGTCCAGTGTAAGAATTTACAGGGTAAGCTCCTCAAATAGAACACCAAAGAACAACACTCACAAACAGATCATAGATCAATACACCAGTATTCTTGACGTGGTTAAAACCCTCAAAGAGGGAAACAATCCACGGCCTAAGCCAACGTGGCCACTTCAGGAAATTTATTAATTAAAGAATGAAAAATTACATAAGCTTCTCTCATGAACTTTTACCCTACAAATGACCCTCCATGCTCTTTAAATAAAGATCATGGATTAATCGGGTGTTAAGCCATGGATCAAGTGTTAGTAATAACGAGGAGAGAATGAACCATCGAATCACTTCATGTCTACAACATATCATGACCGTTGGATTGTAAGTTACAAAAGTACATAGTAAAGAAACACACTTTACCTAACTCTACACTAGGCCAAGTTATACTTAACTATTTCCTATGTGTCAGAATATCCTAACATCCCCCCTTAAGAACAACTTGGGATAGGATTGAAGAATGTACAAATTTGACATAATAGGAGAAGGAAGGAGGCATTAGAGCCTATCCCCCCTTAGTGACAACTTCCTACACTCCAACCATAAATCGAAGTTTAGTAAACTTCACCTCTGTGAGAGCCTTTGTAAAGATGTTTGCAACTTGATCACCTGTTGACCAATATTGCACTTCAAGAACATGGTCATGAATGATCTTTCCGATGAAGTGCATGTGAATTTCAATGTGTTTGTTGTGCTGATGTTGGACAAGATCTTTGCATAGTTGAATGGCACTTTGATTATCACACGAAAGTTTAGTCGGATGTTGCTGCTGAAAACCAAACTTTGACAGGATCTGACGAAGTCACAGGGCTTCCTTACTAGCTTCTACGACACCACAATACTCTGCTTCTGCTGAAGAAAGAGAAATGACACTTTTTTTCTTGCAAGCTCGTGTAATAGGTCCTAAACCAAGAGTGAACACATAGCCTGCAGTAGACTTCCGATCATCAAGGTCACCAACCCAAGCAGAAGCAGTGAAACGAACCAATAGAGGAGATGCTTTTTCACTGTAATGAATCCCAAACTGAATTATACCTCGAACATAACGAAGTATTCTTTTAGCTACTTTCCAATGACTTTCATGTGGGTTTTGCATAAACCAAGCAATAAGGCCAACATCAAAGGAAACGTCAAAATGAGTATGGGTTAGATACAAAAGTTTTCCTACAAGTTGACAGTATAAGGTAGCATCAACATCAAGGGAAGTACAAGTGACTGAAAGTTTGGCTCTAGACTAAAAGGGAGAAGGGGCTAGCTTATAGTCTTCCATGTGAAAATGGCATAGAAGATCACATGAATACTTGGACTAGGAAAGGGAAATACCTTCCTTGGATTGTAAGACTTGAATACCAAGAAAATAATGCAAGTGTCCTAAGTCTGTCATTTCATACTTATTTTTAAGTCTGGACTTCACATGGTTTATAAGGTTGGGATCATTACCAGTAAGGATAAGATCATCAACATTAAGAACAAGAATGATAAGAGACTTTCCCACTTTCTTGGTGTAGACAATATTATCAGAATGACACCTAGAAAAGGCAGTTTCTAGAAGAAAGATATCCATTTTGTCATACCAAGCCCAAGGGGCTTGCTTGAGACCATAAAGGGTTTCTTAAGTCGACATACAAGGCTGGAGTATGTTTGTATAAAGGGAGTAGGTTGTTCCATATAGATTTCTTCATGCAAGTCCCGATGCAAGAAGGCACATTTAACATCCATCTAATGAAATTCCCATTTGAAAGAGGTAGCATGGGAAAGAACAAGGTGGATAGAGTTCATTTTGGAAACAAGGGAGAAGGTTTCAGTATAGTTAATGCATTCAACTTGTGAAAAATCCTTAGCAACAAGACAAACTTTATGTTTATCAAATTTTCGATCTGGTCCATACTTGGTTCTGTAAACCCATTTGCATCTAACAAGTTTCCATCCCTTTGGAAGAGGAACAAGATGCCATGTATCATTTTCCAATAATGAATGATATTCTTCATTCATAGCTGCGTCCCAATCTGGATGGCCTGAAGCTTCTACAAAGGTGTTAGGATCATAATTCACTGAAACTTGAGCCAGTAAAGAAGAGGCTCTATCAAACTGAGAACGTGTACATCACTAATCTGTAGGATCACCGAAAAGAGCACCTGCTACATCCTGAGTAGCACAGACCCATTTGGCTACTAGTAGTGGATTCCTCATTTTACCTCCTCTTTAATTTTTATACTTCATTTGTGAGCAACTTCAAATACTTGGTCCAATTCTCCATATCAAAAGCATCTTTATCCTTAGCTTTGGTGGAAGAGGCTTGGGTTTTCTTATCAATTTCCTTGGAGTCTTTGGGATCATCAATATCTTTAATGACTCTAAGAGAACCCAAATTATTTTTTACAGTAAGAGCTTCTGCAAATTTTAAAGCCAAACTATCCTTTGCATCCCTTTTGACAAACACATAGATGTTAGTTGGAAAGGAAATTGTATAATAATATTTTGTAATGTCATCATGAAATTGCACATTTGCGGGGAAATGTTTCAACAAACAAGTAAATATTTGGTTGAAATATTTGATTCTCTCTTTATTCCTGATTTTTAGGTTACCAAGTTCTTTTAATAACGTGGCAAGAGTTTTATCATTCATAAATTTTTCTAAAAATAACTTCTCAAAATCCCTCTAACAATGGATTGAATTGGATGGAAGGTTTTGATACCATATTGGAGCTCTACCTTCTAAAGTGTACAGAGAGAGCCTACAAGAAACGTTGTCAAAATTTACTTCAAGCATTCGTACATTCATGTAGAAATTGTCAATATGGTCTTCAACTTTGGTCTTCTTATCAGGATTGAATGGTTGAATTTCCACGACCTTGGGTCTAGGTTAGAGTCTTAAAATCACTAATGCTACCAAACCAAGAATATCAACCATAAACTACTTTTCATAGTGGACATATAAAGCAGTGAATCACATATGCACAAATATACACAATTTTAAACAAAATTTACAATCACCAATATTCATTATATTAAACCAAATCTGAATAATACAACAATCTATGGTATACAGATACGATGACAAACATCATTGTAGATTCTATGTCTCATCTTGTCCTATCGTTCCTTCACTTCCATATTGCTCACAAGATTCCCCTTAGTCCTTCAAAGGACAACACATCGAGACTCCAAGAGTGTTTCCACCTAAGACTGTTGCATGTCACTTTTGCTACATGTACATGGGCTCATCCAATATTCTCTCTGGGTAGGCCTGATTCCCAAACTCCAATATGCCTTCTAGTAGCCTCTTTTGTCTATAAAAGAGCTACTCATTAGGTTGTAAACTTCAGCCAATCATGCAACAAACAACATCCTTGTTGTATGCTACTCTAGGGCTAATTTGGGTAGCCAACACACTTCCCTCCAATCGAATCAATGACACCTAATCCAATCACTGTGAAATATGCACTGTTGAAGATGAACAATAACCCAATCTCATCTCCAAATTGGCTCCCACAAGTTGCATGCCAATCTAATCCAAATTGGTGACCTCTTGACCCAAAGTTCCTCCATAAAACAAAGTTGTAAATTATGTTTGACTTCTTTTTTTGTGACAGTCCTAGTTAGGGCATGTGCTACAACCCTAACTCCACCTCACAATCATCAAAAAAGCCCTTTAAGGGTTTCGACACACCTTGTAAAGATCCATCCTTTGCCACGTTGCCTCCTTAAGGCACTTGTCACCTTTTGACAACCCTAAATCAAGCCCAACTGTGTGTTATGGCTTGCAACCTAGCATGAAAACCCTCCTCCTGTAGAAAATAGCCTCCAAACATTACCCAAACAGTCTCTAAATAACAACGTATTGCCTCCTTGGAAACTTGGCCTAACAGCTAGCCTTCTAGTCCTTGAGAAAACAATATTTTAGCCCAAAACTAGACCCCTGTATCTTAGGTTACTTGGCCTCCAGTAGACACTTCAAATCCTTCTCCTCACATTGTCTAGAACTCCTCCTTTGTTGCGGCTAGGCTTGAGATCCTCCTCTCCACAGAGTCTATCTCTAGAAGAGGTGTTGAAAAAAAGGATGCTCTCAACACATCACATTTGCCTCTATTTATAGTCAAAAGAGGGGCTCCAATGAATAGATGAAGAGACACATCTATTGGACTAATTTACTTCAAGCCTACATGACTTGAAAACCAATAATTACTTGTCAAATTCAAAATTTCATTTCTCCACTTCTACAACTCAGAATTCAACAATTCTTGAAGCATTGGATTCTCCTTTCCATCCTCTATCATTTCATGCCATCACATGTAAAAATGTGCTTCCAAAATTGACCCAAACACGTTTGGTTGCAAAACCCCATCCTTGGGTTCCAAGCCCAAATGTGACCCTTGTGGCACTTTTCCCTTCAATCCCCGAACCCTAGGGCTTGGAGTACCTCCCAAGCTACAAAAATAAACACTCCCTCTTAGTGATGGAGGTACTTCCAAGACTAGGAAGTAACTCATCATCATCATCACTACTCGCAACACTTTCCCAAATCTTGGCACCCTATTGACGGTGCTGGACCTGCCAAACATTTAGGGGATCACCCTGGTATGAAGTTCCAACTAGACCTCACACCGTTTGGTGTGGGAGTTCCATCCAGTATGATGGCCCGATTTCCATTGTCTTAAGGATTTGCCTCAACTCTTGCTTGTTGGCACAGGAGAGTGGTTCACTTTGTCTTTGAGAAGTGAGGTTCGTGTGCTTGGTGAGTGTATGTTCACTTGTGTCAATGGTTCTTTCACTATCGATGAAGAGGGTGAGAGTGAGTTACAGGTTGATTGGGAGTAGTCCCAACACTGCTAGGAACACACAATACAACATGACATGTGCAAATTCTGGCGGAGCAGTCCACATGGATGCAGAAGTCCCAACATACAAGGTGAGATAACATGTACAACACTCACAGAGAAGTCCAAACGATTGCAATAGTTGTTACAACAAGCTTCATGTGAAAGTTCTGTCTGATGTCCGATATAGCAGTCTACACGAGCGATACAATGTTAACATCATATACAACAAATTTCCATTAATAGATTATGCATTACAAAAAATGAAGCAGTTCAGATGTAGAACACAGGTTAAAGCAACATGCATTACAAGTGTTAAAGAGCAGTCTTACAACAAATACAATACATGTGTCGAAACTTGTTGGCCTGTGAGCAGGCTTTTGAATTAAGCAAAAGTTCCAATACACATCGTTACACCATACATCACTAACCCCGAGTGTGGGGTGTTGGAGCCACTACTTACTACTCAAAGAAAATATTACAGACTCTCTTGGCTATGTGGGAGGCGCCGAGGTGAAAAGTCCTTTTCATGTACAAATGAGGGGTATTTATAGCCAAGGGTGAAACTGACCCTTGTGGCTATTCGGCTAACCTCATGACCATTTGACTTCCATGAATTTTTGACTTAAATGACTCTTTGTTCAACAAGTGGGTCTCTTGGACTTCTACGTTACATCACATTGATTGACAACAAGCCCATAGTGGAGATGTGAGCGGCATAACTCATGACATGACTTGACATGACAATGCTAGTACATTTGTGCTATTGTTGGAGTGCATGTCGAGCTATAGCATGGCTAGGTGATGGATTTATTCATGGTGTATCATAGCTTCACCTCCGCATGGTGAAATGCGCGAAGTCTTCGATGGTCCTTGGTTCGCTTGATGAAGCCTTAGCATGTTGTTCCTTGCTTGCAAGTTGGAAGGCTTGACGAGCCCATCTATTCATGAAGGTGCATGTTCATTCTGTTCATCTGTTGCACATGCTTCATTCATTCAGTCATTTGTGAACATGTCATACTGGATGTGCTCCCTTTGTTCATCCCATTCATTGTCTTGCCATGTTAGTTGGTGTACCTATACCTGCATTCACTCATGATGAGATGAAATCAAATCCAAAACCTCTTAGTATACCATGACACATGATCATTTGGATGTAGGTGAATAGGAGAGCCAGTAAGGCTATGATACAGGATGATAGCTATGGGCAACTGTTGAAGAAAATTGCGCAAGAGTCACTGAGAGATGGAGACAGGAAATCTAAGTTGATAGTGACTCTCTACAAGGTCTGGCTTGACTGGGAGGAAAAATTGCGCAAATTTTCAGAGGAATAGTCTAGGCTGCTTGAAACCAAGGCAGGCATGCTCTGTGCATTTTTCAGAATGAATAGGCAGTAGGGCTAGACAACCAGATTTGTGCAATTTTCTAGACGAACAAGTTGGGCTGCATGAAGGGTCAGCAGGTAGGGATTGTGCTATTTTTCTGGGGGATTGCCCAGGAGATTGGTAGTCAAAACTGCACAATTTCCATAGGGAACTACTAGTTTACTGCTGGAGTCACTGGCAGCCAAAACTGTGCAATTCCAAGAGGGACTGCCAGTTGACTTCCCGGGAGACTGGCAGTAGAAACTGCGCAATTCCTAGAGGGAACTGGTAGTCCGCTGCTAGGAGTTGCTGGCAAGGAAAACTACACTGAGGCTGGGAGGTTGACTGGCTAATCATCTCTACCCAATTTCTAAGTTGAGCTTACTGATGGACAGTAGAAGGCCTACTCATGAACACTATGCAATTTCTGAGATGAACAATTGGTTGATTGTTGGGATGACTGATTGGGAAAACTGCACAATTTTCTGAGGGAGACAGGGACGGGCACTTGGCTTCTGTCCAACCTGTCTATGGAATTTCCTTACTCAGTTAAGTGGGTGAGGTCATTAGTCTCTGTGTAAATTTTGAGGGGATTTTGTCCCAAGGTGACTGCAGTGTCCGACTGTCTAGGTGGCCAACATGAGAGTTGATTTGATTTCTTGCAGGCAGCGCAACTTGAAAATAATAGCTTGGAGATTCTATGTTGTTTTGGTTGACATTCGGTCAAGTCGATGGAAAGGTGATGATCTGGCTATCAGAGGAGAGTCTAGTCATGAGAAATTTTAGCAAAAATTACTAAGTGTGTGAACAATCGAAATATGCATAGGTGATCATACAAACACACACTCGCATGCCTTGGTGACGAAATGACCAAACCATTAGGCATACATATTCAACATGACTGACCGACGGTGTAAGTGACAAGTGTGAAACTCATGATTGACCATTAATTGATGAATATGACGCTTGCGCGATAGTGAATGTGACTCCATGTGTGAGTGCGACAGATGCTTTTATAGCAAACAAAACAAGCACATATGAAGTGAAGATTTTGAGCATAGCCAGAAAATGGTCGCAAGCATGACTTAGACATCAACATGTAGAGACTTGAATGCAATGAACAATCAAGGTGGATGTAAAGAATCACACGAGCTCACGGAGTGAACTTGAGTGTGTGCAGTCATCAAGTGAAACTCTTCAAGGGAGTCTCTGAAATTGGTGCAGGCCGAAATTTTGGAGGGTGGTTGTAATCGCTACAACACTTGGTGACACACTGGTAGAACTCCAACTTCTTTATTTTGGTTCATTGCTAGCATAGGGCCTTGGTATTTTAGGGCGTATTGAATCACTATGTAGGTTACTTCAGTTTCCCACTAGCTTAGATCTCAGTGTTTTGAATCCTGGAAGGGTAGTTTAGCTTGCAAGTTGAATATTTTAAGAGTATAAGTTTTCATTTATGGTGTTTCTCAGATTCCAGTAGGCCTGGATAGTACCTCGATAGATTCACATAGGAACACATACATTTCTCCACTGTCGGCGAGCCTGTTCAGTACCCCAGTGGAGTTGCATGCTTCACCTCTCTATGCAGGAAGCCTTTCTCTTTTTTCACCTTTGTATTTTTCAAGAGGACTATGCATAGGCACTTATTTATTTTTGGGGAAAAATAGGGATCCCGACTTATTGAGAGTAGAAGAAGTTGTTCCTTCAGAGAAGCATGTAATACATCTGACATAGTTTTTCTCATTTATATTTTCCCCTTCTCCGTTTCTACTATTTGGATGAGCTTTAACACACAGAGAAGAAGGTCAAGTACAAGCATGGGGCTTCCCAATGTGGTCATAGGTTCATGATTGGACCGAAAGTTCCCTTGCAGATGGTTCATATTTTCTGCCAAGACTTCATCAGCCAAAAATTACAAAGAAGCACAGAGAAGGTGGACACAAGATTGGCCTAGTGCTGCAGTGTCACGAGTTTCCTCAAATTTCAGCCACATACTCTATTCAAAAGCCAGGACGTAGTAGTTGGCAACACTTATTTCTGGAAATAAAAATAGTAATATATCAAACAAACAAAACGAACAAGAACAAAAACAGTAAGCAAAATCAAACAAAGAAAAAACAAAGATAATAAGGAAAACAAACAAAATGAAACAACAGGGACTAAGCAGACTATGTACATGGCGCAGGCGTGGCCCAACCTACTAAAAATAATACTTGAGATCTTGGCCATTGGTAGGAAGGTTTTCAATCCTCTTGCCTAAGGATTTTGAATGATACGTGTGTGGGCCAAGCCTCTCATAGACCAGTGCAAGTACACTGGGCTCTGCCACGAGAACCTAGTGGCATTCTAGAAGACCTTCAAGCGAAGACAACACCACTGTTTCAGGTACTGTGTGCAACATGGGCTCGTATAATGGCACAGGGTAGTTGTTTTTATTCCGGGAACGATTCAAGTTTCTGAAGTCAATACATAAGCGGGTTTTCCCATATTTTTTACGTGCATGATTTAAATTAGAAAACCAAGTATGATGATAAAATTTGCAAGTAATCCAAACACTTAAAATGTTAGTCAATCTTTTCAGTGAAAGGAGTGCAAACAATATGCATGTGTTACCTGTTATTTGTTGCAATGGATTGTCTCCTCCTTTACCCAAAATCTCATGTTGGATTACTTGTGTGCAGTTTGTACTCAGGTCATCATCTACTCGTGCAGACCCATCCGGTACTAATCGATCAAGCAGTCAACAATTTGTTGCTGCTATGGTGTGTAGCTTGTACCGAGATTGGCCATCTTCGGATCGTGGTAGGTTCCTAGGTTGATTTGTTCATTCGTAGTGTTGGTCCTTTGTGTGTTCAACATGAGTGCCTCATACTCAACATCGTTGTTTGTGCCTTTGAACTTCAAAATGCTTGAAATCACACATTGTCCATTGTTTTGGATCACTAAGATACACTCGGTCCTTGGGCCATCATGTGTTCCTGACTTGTCAAGGCTCAGCCCACAACTCGTCTGTACACGGACCGTTTGGCATGTTGGTACTGCTGCTACTACCATTGTTTCTACTAATGCTACTATTGGAAAAAAAAATAGTACAAGTTTCATCATCATTAGTTGGGTGAGAAGGAGTCCCAACTGCTTGTCTAATGAGGTTGGAGTTGGCCATGTAGGATAACACTCCAATGCCTTTTCTAGGAGGCAGTTGCCAAACATGAGTTCTGCGAAGGCCAATGGTTCGTTCTCACATTAAGGGGACTGGCATTATGTTTCATATACCTCTTGGATAACACCCAGATTTGGTTGCATATGCCCTTGTACAGAAGCCACATCTGAGACCAGTCCATAGAAAAAAGTCCATCTAGCTTACTGGACCAGTCTCTGATGAGTAGCAGGCCATATGCTTCTGCTATGTCCACAACAAATATGTTGATGCATTAGTGAACTCGACCATCATGGGATGGTCAGATGATGACATCTCGAAGTTCACCGACGGATGGTACTGAGGTTCTGTCAAGTTGGATGATTCTCACAGATGTTTCACTCCATTGTGCATTGATCTTCTTAGTAATAGGGAGCGGCATGAAGTTGGATATCATGCCAGAATCAACCAATCAGTTGTGAACATTGTAGATGAAAAATTCGAATGAAAGCAGGAATGGGGGGAAAATTGAGTTTTCTTCTTCCATCCGGAGTGTATTGAGCACAGTAGATAGTGATCAGGGAGGTGTGCTTTCTCCCTTTGCTGGTAGAGGTTGTGTTGTCTACTGTTGTCTGTCCTAACACACGCAACAAGATATCTCGCTAACTCTAGACTTTGGCTAACTCAAAAAAACTGATGTTCACCCGAGTTCCCTTCATGTCGTCGACTATGTTGTAGTCCAGAGGTGGTAGACTCACCGAGGTGTCCGGGGTAGAACATATGTTTGTGCTGTCTGGTGGAGTGTTCTCCAACTTTCTTCTCATGGATGTACACTTATCCACTGCTATCTTCCCGGACTTACTTTGTGTCTGTTGCTTTGAGGCAGCTGGTGGATCAACCTTCTTTATCATTTGCCTTACGTTCTCTTGCATTTCCCCAAGTATAGGGGGCCCCCTTTACTCTTAAGATTGTAACAATAATTTTTCTTTTGGGCCTACTTCTTGGTGTTCGTCTTCAAGATTACTTGTGAACACTTATAAGCATTCACCACATGCCCAGAACTTAGTGTTTCATCAGGTGCAACCTCTTCGCTATCATCAGTGTCTTCCAGTTGCTCCTACATATTTCCTTCCACATCAAGTGTATGACTGCACACTAAGGCAATGACTTGCTTCCAATCTGAGGAAGAGCTCTCAGGGTAGAACTCTTCATGGAATGAATAGAAATTAGGATCAACAAAATGCTCAAGTTAGAACACAGGCTTCTGCGCAAATTTGGAAGTGAACCGGTTGTTGCTCGTTGAGCCGGTTGATGAAATTCTTACTTGTCTCTGTCTAGGCGGATGGCTACTTGTGAATGTGTTCATTTTCCGTTGCTTAAGTTCAAACAATTTGGTGGCCAAGTTCTTGACAAGGCGAGTGAGGGTATCAATATCAGTTGTTTCCTTGTCTCTACCCTTGCTCGTTGTTGCTTGGGGCTTTCTTCTAGCATCCTTGGAGTCTTTTGTTGATTCATCATCCTTGATGACTCCAATTGCATGCAAGTCTTTTTCAACAGAAATAGCCTCCTCACAGCTTTCTAAAAGTGTTTGTTTCATAGCATGCTTCACGAACTGCACAATGGTGGTCAGCAGTGCAGACATGTAATAGTCAACAATGATGGAGTCATGAGGTTTAGTGTCTGTTGAAAATTTGTTCAAAATACGCATAAAACTCTTATTGAAGTATTTCACTTTCTCTTTTCCCTCCATCCTGATGCTTCCCAATTCCTTGAGCAGCATGGCTGGGGTCTTGTCATCAGCAAACTTTTCAAGGAACATACGTTTGAAAGAACCCTAGTTCTGTATGGAGTTGGGTGGAAGGCTGCGATACTAAGAAGTTGCACAATCGTCCAAGGTACATGGGAAAAGTCTACATGCTACATCGTCATAACGTACCTCAAGGGTCTGTAGCCGTAGGTAAAATTTGTCTAAGTGGTCTTCTACCTACACTGTGTTGTCAGGGTTGAACTTGATGTTCATCCTCTGCTTGCTTCGACATCTTGTGAAAAACAACCAGGAGGGCCAATGGTCCCTGAGTCATCCATTCAAGATTTGGGTTAGCCATATCTTCGTCTTATTCATCTTCTTCCTCTTCTTCAAAGTTTTATGGTTCCAGATCTGAGTCTGTCAGTTTGTCTCCACCTCCACCTCCTCCACTACCTTCCCCTTTGCCTCTTATACTGGAGTTCGATCCTAAGATCACAAGAGTACCTTGTTCATCTTCAAGGAAGATTGGAGGTTCCTCTCTATCTTCAATAGCTTCCTCTAGACCTTCAAGAGTGGTAAGGACTCCTTCTTCCACCGATGATACAAAAAATCCTATGGGAGTGGCTTTTGGCTTCCTAAATGTGTGTGGAAAATGTTGTACACCTCGGATCAATCCGACAGCTTTCACGAATTGGCAATTGACGGGACAAACGAAATGAAGGTGTTGATATGAAATCTCGTGTTCAATTCTGGGAGGTGAGGAGTAACCAACTATAGATTCGTGTGAGAGGGAGTGCGAGTTACTGCCTTGACCAGATGATTGATGAGTGAGTGTGAGGGGAATTTCAACCATTTACAACTGGATGCCCTCCTTCTCGCGCCATAAATCTTGATGTTGTTGGACCCACCAATATTCAGGGGATCATCCTGGTATGAAATCCCAACTAGACCTCACCATTTGGTGTGGGATTCCCATCCAGTATCATGGCCTGGTTTCCATTGTCTTAAGGATTTGCCTCAACTCTTGCTTGTCAGCATGGGAGAGTGGTTTTCTTTGTCTTCAAGAAATGAGGTTTGCGTGCCTGGTGAGTGTAAGTGTCACTTGTGTCAATGGTTCTTTCACTGCCAAGGGAGAAGGTGAGAATGAGTTCCAAGTCGATTGGGAGCAGTCCCAACACTGCTAGGAACACACAACACAATAGGACATGCACAACTTCTGGCGGAGCTGTCCAAACAGATGCAACAGTCACAACATACAAGGTGAGATAACACATACAACACTCACGAAGCAGTCTGAACAAGTGCAACGGTTGTTACAACAAGCTTCATGTGAAAGGTATGTCTGATGTCCAAGAGAGTAGTCTTCACGGGCAAGACAGTGTTAACAACATATACAACACATTTTCATTAATAGATTATGAATTACAACAAATGAAGCAATTCAGATGTAGAACACAGGTTAAAGCAACATGCATTACAACTGTTAAAGAGTAGTCTTAAAACAAATACAATACATGTGTGGAAACGTGTTGGCCTGTGAGCAGGCTTCTGAATTAAGTGAAAGTTCCAAGTCACATTGTTACAACATACATCACTAACCCCTTATGCAGGGCATTGGAGCCACTACTTACTCCTCAAAGAAAATATTACAGACTCTCTTGGCTATGTTGGAGGAGCTGAGGTGAAAATTCCTTTGCATGTACAAATGAGGGGGTATTTATAGCCAAGGGTGAAACTGACCCTTGTGGCTATTCGACTACCCTCATAACCATTTGACTTCCATGACTTTTCAACTTACATGACTCTTTTTTCAACAAGTGGGTCTCTTGGACTTACATGTTACATCACATTGATTGACAACAAGCCCATAGTGGAGATGTGGGCGACATGACTCATGATGTGACTCAACATGACTTGACATGACAATGCTGGTACATTCGTGTTGCTACTGGAGTGCATGTTGAGCTGTAGTGCGACTGGGTGATGGATGTCTTCATGGTGTATCATAGCTTCACCTATGCATGGAGAAATGCGTAGTCTTCGATGGTCCTTATTTTGCTTGATGAAGCTTTAGCATGTTGTTCCTTGCTTGCATGCTAGAAGGCTTGACAGGCTCATATGCTCACAAAGGTGCATGTTTGTTGTGTCCCTATGCTTCGCATGTTTTGTTCATTCATTCGTTGGTGAACTTGTCATTTTTCATGTGCTCCCTTTGTTCATCCCATTCGTTGTCTTGCCATGTTCATTGTTGTACCTGTACCTACAGTCACTCATGACAAGACGACATCAAATACAAAACCTCCTAGTCTACCATGACACATGATCATTCAGATGCAGGTGACTGGGAGAAGCAGCAAGGTTGTGATGCGGGATGATGGCTTTGGGAAGATACTGATGAAAACTATGCGAGAGTAATTGAGAGATGGAGATAGGCAATCTTAGTTGACAATGACTGTTTTCAAGGTCTGGCTCGGCTGGGAGGCAAAATTGCGCAAATTTTAGGAGAAACAGTTCAGGCTACTGGAAGGAAAGGCAGGCATGCTCTGTGAATTTTTCAGAATGAATGTGCAGTAGGGTTGGACAACCAGATTTGCACAATTTTCTAGAGGAATGGGTCAAGCTGCATGAAGGGTCAGCAGGTAGGGATTGTGCAGTTTTTCTCCGGAACTGCTCAGGAGACTGGCAGTCAAAATTGTGCAATTCCTAGAGGGAACTTCCAACCTAGCAACCAAAACTACATAATTTCCAAAGGGAGTTCTAGTTGGCTGCTCGAGAGACTGGCAGCAGAAACTATGCAATTCCCAAAGGGAACTGGCACTTTGTTGCTAGGGGTTGTTGGTAAGGAAAGCTGCACTGAGGCCAAAACGTTGGCATGTTGATCATCTTTGCGCAATTTCTAAGCTGAGCTAACTGATGGGTAGTGGAAGGCCTACTCATGAAAACTACGCAATTTCTGAGATGAACAGTTGGTCCATTCTCAGGATGATTGACTCAGAAAACTGTGCAATTTTCTGAGGGAGACAGGTATGGGAACTTGGTGTCTGTCCAACTTGTTTGTGCAATTTCCTCAATCATTTAAGTAGGTGAATTCAATGGCCTCTGCGCAAATTTTGAGGGGATTCAATCCTGGGATGACCGTTGGGTCCGACCATCTAGGTGGAAAACATGAGAGTTGATTGCATTACTTGCAAGCAACACAACTTGAAAATACTAGCTTGGAGCTTCTGCACTATTCTGGTTGACAGTCGATCAAGTCGATGGCAATGTGATGGTCTGGCTATCAGAGGGGAGTCTGGTCGTCATAGCTTTAAGCAAAAATGGCTAAGTGTGTGAACAATTGAAAGATGCATAGGTGATCATATGAACACACACTCACATGACTTGATGACAAAACGAAAAAACCATCTGACATACATATTCAACATGATTGACCGAAGGTGTAAGTGACAAGCATGACACTCATTATTGATCATTCATTGATCGAGATGATGCTTGCACAACAGTGAATGTGACTCTGTGTGTGAGTGTGACTGAAGCTTTCATAGCGAACACAACACGCACATACGAAGTGAATACTTTCAGCATAACTAGAACATGGTCACAAGCATAACTTAGACATCAACATGCAGAGACTTGAACGTAATGAAAAAACAAGGCAGATGTAAATAATCACACAAGCTCACGGAGTCAACCCGAGTGTGTGTAGTCACCGAGTGAAACTCTTCAAGGGAGGCTCCGAAATTGGTGTAGAATGAAATTTTGGAGGGTGGTTGTAGCCGCTACAACATGCCCACAATCGGAGCAATACCTATTCTGTGTACTACGTCTTTCTCGTAAGTGTCGCTTTCACTGGAAGCATCCTGCTTCTTCTTCTTCTCTTGTAATGTCTTCCACTCTCTCCATGATTCCTTCTTGGTAGTTGTAGGAGCACCCTTTCTTCCCACTGAACATGCGCTCTTCTTGGACTGCAGAGTCTCCCTCTGAACCTGCAAGCTCCATCTTGAACTAGACTCCCTCTAAGTCTCGGGAACCTAGATCTTCTTGGGAAACTGTACCTTGCTCTCGGGAACACGTACCTTCTCCTTTGTAGGATTCACCTAAACCTACACCTACTTCTCTGGAAGTTGCACCTGCTCCACCTACTTCTTTCCATTATCCACAGGCTTGCTCGTCAACCTGTAGAGACCATGCTCTCTAACTCCAAGTACAATCCCATCAAACTTAGAGCCTCTAGGCCTGAGTCTTGCCTTCCCATCGTGGAAAAAGACCTCAAACCACTTCCTCTCAATCATCGAGAGGAAAATCATGCTATATCTGAGTCGTGGTATAAACAATACATCCTGGACCCACATCACACGTCCTGTCTTCATGCTAAATGGCACAAATTTTGATCCTCAGATCTCCAACTAACTCTTGTCACACAACACCATGTGAAACTTTGATTCCCATTCAACTAGAGTCTCAAAAACCTCCTGCGACCCTGTCATATGCTTCGTCGCACCATATTCCATGTACGATCCATCCTCATTGATAGTACCCTACAAGAAATTAGAGATCATAGCAAAGTCCTCCTCTTCCAATCTCCTAGTGAGATCATCTATCTCAGTAGAAGTGGCAACACTGATAGTAAGATTCCCTTTCTTCTTCTCATCATGTCCCTTCTTCTTCATTAGACATCTTGATTAATAATGACCCATCTCGCTAGAGTTGAAGCACTTGACTTTAATCAAGTCCTTCTTATGTTTACCCTTCATTCGTGTTGCAAGTTCCACATCATCATCGAAATACTTATTCATTGGATGAAGGTCCTTGTCTCTCAGCTCTTCCTAAATGAGGTCATCCCGCATCCTATCCTAGTTTGATAGCTTCTCCCTGGTAATGATCCCTTTGATGAAGGGCTTGCAATCCTTGGTGAACCCTTTGAAAGCAATCCTTACCATATCTCCATCTGAGGTAGAAACACTGATGGCAACAAGATCATCTTTGACTTGAGATAATCTCGTCAGATAAGAGGTCACACTTTCACCCTTTATCATCTTGGTGGACTTCAACTTATCCTCGAATACCAGTACCCGGTTCTTGTTCTTTTTTTGGAACAAATTCTGAAGAGCCATCCACATCTCATGTGCAATTTTATTCCCAGAAAAATGAGATATTAGGGAATCCTTCACACCATCTAGGGTGATCAATCTCGCCCTCGCATCCAAATATTCATATATTTCCAGCTCCTTAGGGTTGGTTGGCTTCTTGATCTCTTTCTCGGTGAACTCCCATATCCTGTTGACCTACATGACCAACTTGATCCTTTCCTTCCAAGGACTATAGTTGGACAACCCCTCCAACTTATCCTCATACCATAGACATGCTTGCAACTTCAACGTTGTCACCTACAATGTGACCAACTCCCTCTTAAGCTTGTACTTCGCTACACACAACTCTGATTTACTTACTTCTAGAGTAGCTCAAACACGCTCCGATACCATGTTCAATTTCAACAACCTTGGGTCTAGGTTAGAGTCTTAAAATAAATTATGCTACCAAACCAAGAATCTAAACCATAAATTACTTTGCACAATGGAAATATAAAGTAGTAAATCACATATGCACAAATATACACACTTTTTAACAAAATTGTACAATATTGTACAATCACCAATCTTCGTTATATTAAACAAAATCTAAATAATACAACAATATATTATATACAAGATAAAATGACAAATGTTATTGCAACTTCTATGTCGTATCTTGTCCTATCAGTCCTTCACTTTTGTATTGCTCACTAGCTTCCCCTTATTCCTTCAAAAGACAAGACATCGAGAATCTAGGAGGGTTGTCACCTAACACTACTACATGTCACTTCTATTGCATGTACATGGGCTCATCCATTCTTCTCTATGGGTAGGCTTAATTCCCAACCTCCAATCTACCTTTTTGTAGCCTCTCTCATCCATCAAAGAGCTACTCATTCTGTAAAGTTCACCCAAACTCGCACCAAACAACGTCCTTCTTGTAGGCTTCCCTAGGGCTACTTTGGGTAGCCAACACACTACCCTCCAATCAGATCAATGGTACCCAATCCAATCACTATGGATTCTACACTGATGAAGACACACGATCACCCAATCTCATCTCCAAATTGGCTCCCGCAGGCTACATGTCAATCTGATCCAAACTGGTCACCTCTTAACCCAACGTTCCTCCACAAAACACTACTGTAAATTATGTTCGACTTCATTTTTTTGTGATAGTCCTGGTCAGGGCATGCTCTACAACCCTAAATCCACCTGACAGTCATCAAACAAGCCCTTTAGGGATTGTGGCACACCTTGGTAGGCTCCCTCCTTTTACATGCTACCTCCTTAAGGAACTTTTCACCTATTGATAACCCTAAATCAAGCCCAATTTTGTGTTATGGTCTATGACCTAGCACAAAATCCCTCCTCCTCTAGCAAATAGCCTCCAAACATTACCCAAATAGTCCCTAAACAACAACTAATTGTCTCCTTTGAAAATCAAGCTAATAGCCAACCTTATAGTCCTTGAGACAACAATGTTTTAACCAAAAAATAGACCCTTGTACCTTCTCTTACTTGGCCTCCAGTAGAGACTTCGGTACCTTCTCCTCATGCTGCCCAAAAATCCTCCTTTGTTGCAGCTAGGCTTGAGATCCTCCTCTCCACCGATTCTTCTCTAGAAGAGACATTGTAGAAATGGATGCTCTCAACACACCACATCACCCTCTATTTATAGCCAAAAGAGGGGTTCCAAAAAATACATGAAGAGAGACATCTATTGGACTAATTTACTTCAAGCCTACATGACTTGAAAACAAATAATTACTTGTCAATTTCAAAAATTCATTTCTCCACTTCTACAACTCAGAATTTGACGATTCTCAAAGCTTTGGATTCTCCTTTACACCCTCTATTGTTGCATGCCATCACATGTAGAAACGTCCTTCCAAAATTTCCCCAAACATGCTTGGGTGCAAAACCCCATCCTTGGGTTCCAAGCCCATAAGTGACCCTTGTGGCTCTTTTCCCTCCAATCCTTGAACCCTAGGGCTTGGAGTACCTTCCAAGCTACTCAAATCAACATGAACTTTAAAAACAACTTTTCTAGATGTTTTAGCATTCTATGAAGATTATCCAAAAGAGCGAGTGGCCCTTGGGCCATCCAATCCATTAAAATATTCATTATAATAATGATGGTTCTAGTTAGAAAACTCAATATCGTCCCCTTCACTACCCAAATTCTCCTAAAGTGGTGGAAGTTCCCCTTGGTGATTTGTTCTTTCCGTAGGATCAACTAATTATTCAAGGGTTACAAAAACCGAATCTTCCACTGAAGAAACCAATACACCACTAGGAGTTGTTTCTTTCTTTACATGTTTATGAGGGAGAATGGCGATAACGGGAAGTAAACCAATATCCCTCGTACTCTGATGAGTAATAGTTCGAATTGGCTGGAGTTGATTCTAAGTAACTTCAAATGCTTCTCTTGGACTAGGATGACAATTTTCCACTCTCTTAGGAGAATGACTTGGAGTGGAAATGGGAACGTTACTGCCTTGCGCAAAAGTTTTCTTATTAAGATGTGGTCAGTTATTAGCCATAAAAATGTGGTTGCCCTCCTTCTAGTGATAGAATGTTGACGGTGCTGGAACTTGCCAACATGCAAGGGGGCTTCCCCAATGTGAGGTCTCAATTATACCTCACATAGTTTGGTGTAGGATCCCTTCTGGGAATAAGACCCAACTTCCATTATTCTTAAATATTTTCCTTGGTTGTGACACAAGAGAGTAATGTACATGTACTTCTGAATGAAGAAATGAGTACGCCTTGTGAAATGTTTAATTATAGAATGTATCGAGGTTCTTCCACTAAAGGGAGAGGAAAGTGAGCCTTTAAGAGAAGAGTAATAGTACTAATCTAATAAAGATGTACGAGTATATATATAAAAGAATCATTAATCAACTAGCGAAATAGTTCACATAGAAGTAGTGATCATTAAAACAAGTAAAACACACATTCAACAAGATAAGCACCAAAGCCATTGAAATAGTTCAATTTATTTAGTACAAATGAAAAAAACATATGTCACAAACATTGAAATAACAGTCTTACAACATTTACGCCATACACATGAAAGTGTGTTGGCTCAATGATCTTCAACTATTAACCAAAATTTCCAAGATACATTGATACAATGAACACCAGTAGCTCCAATAGTGGAGTGTTAGAGCTACCACTTGCTCCTCAAAAAAAGTGTCTTTCTCTCTAATGCTTTGTTATAGGAGCCAAGGTGAAAATTATTTTCTTTATCTATGAGGGTGTATTTGTAACAAAGGAGGTGACTTTCCACCTCCCTTGTGACTCTTGGACTCCCCTAATGACTTTTGAGCTTCAATCTAACTTTTTGAATTTCCATGAGGCTCTTTTTCTTCCGCATCACTTTTCACAATCTATAGGTGACTCTAGGACTTCAGCTTTACATTACATTTATCATATTATTGAAAATTACATCATTACATCCACAAATGCTGTAGAAAATGATGACTGATATGACACCTTGACAAGACATGACATGACATTGATGATGATGTAGAAATGCTAGGCCACTCTTTATGTTGTTATCTTTGTGTCTTCTTGAGGGATGATACATGATCTTCCTCTTCCTCCTCCATAAGGCTTGAAGATAGGGAGTCTTCACTATGATCTTAATCACAATGTAGTGTCCCTTCATGTTAGTGTTCAACAATCAACTTTTCCTTGCAGCTTCATACGTGTCCTCTGGTATAATCTCCTTGTCCTTCTCCTTGATCATCAACCTGTCATGTGAAGATGCAGTATATGCAACTAGAAATCACTCATGACAAGATGACATTAGCTCAAAAAAATCCTAACATGCTTCATGAAAATAACTGATTGAACTAGAACTAGGTACTGTAATGGGAGGAAGGCTCGAGGATTATGCAGTTCACAATTCTAGAGGCTAGGAGTGAGGTGTTGAGGCCTGTGACTGCATAATTTGAAACACTGGAGACCTGGGAAAGACGATTGTGCATTTTAGGGTCATAGTGAGGTAGGATGTCCTACTTTGACTGTGAAATTCATAGTTTAATTGAGACGTAGGTGAATAGATTTCACAGTTCAAGGAGACAATGAGGAAGATTGCAAATTAGGATTGCATAATGCGCATAAGGAGACTAACATGGAGGCTTGATTACACAGTTCTAGGGGTCAGGAGGTTAGGATTAAGCATTTTAAATGCACAATGCACAATCCTTGGAGGCAAGAACTGTGTGTTTCATAGTTTGAGGTGGAAAGGGTGCATGCTTAAGGCTTTCCATTATGCAATGTGTAATTTTAGGAGGGCAGAGTGAGCTTAAGTTGGTCGAGTAAAACTCTTCCAGAATTTGGCTAAGTTTGGGATTAGTGAAGCAGATATAAAACCAAGTTTGGACTTGAACATGATCATACACTCAAAACAATTGAAAAAACAACATTAAACACTCAGCACTAAAAAACAACATGTGCCCCTTAATGTGACGACAAAACAACATTCTCCTCCAAGTGCGACACTTGAGGTACACATTGTGACGACAATGACGACACTTGTTTAACAATGCGTGAAACTTTGGGAATGGGTCTAATATAGGTCTATATGATAAATAAGACCCATCAACACCAAAGTTGTCCCTTGAAATGAACCATAACTCTAGTTTTTGCGATGTATGACACTTTCCATGCCAAAAGAAAATACTTGAGTTTTCTTCAAAAAGGAACTAGAAAACTTAGACAATATACATGGCATGGCTCTTACTACTAGAAAGGAAAGATTTCAAGGTCAAGGTAGGCTTCGAAATTTGAATTTAGGAAATTTGTTTGGAGGGTGTTGTGGTAGTGACAATGGGGAGCTTCTTGGTGTCATCAAGGGTCAACATGAAAGTAGCCACCCCCCAATTTCTCCTCTCTAGTCCACATGGAGGCACTTTTCATATTTTCCATTTATTGTGGAAAGAATAAGGTGGCTATATGTGTAATGGAAGGAAGACTTGAGACATCCCATCTTTAGCCTTTAATGGTAACCTATGATGAAGCATACTATTCCAACATAGGATATTTCAAATGATCTACAATGCTTTGACAAAGATTTTCATAGGCTCTTTTCTATTATAAGTTATGATTCAATATATAATTTGGCATGTGTTTAATTCTATTTATTAAAATAAGTGTGAGAAAAGGAGCGTTCCTTCTCACCAAACTCTAGTTTGGTTTTTTATCTTAGATATCTAGGGGTGTTATTAGTCCATGGAGGGGTTTCCATGCTCCTCATAGTCCTTATGAGATGTACTAAAATTTAAAAGGAGCACAAATCATATCACTACGACAATAGGAGAAATTCAATTCCAAATTACCAAGGAAATCGGAAATATGGGTCCAATTAGGGCAAGATAAAAATAAAAAATGGGTGAAACACCTAAGAGTTATTATTATCATGAAAAAATTGTATTTAAACATACCTTCACTCTTAGTGATTAGGAAAATGATTTCAAGGATACTATCCACTTGTTGTCCTCATCCTCTAGAGAGAGATAAATGAGTTAACTATTGGTCTATGTACTACACAATATATGCTTTCTTATTTGATTAACTTTGTGGATCTATCCCCAACTAAGTGCCCTCTGTTGCTACTTAATAGTACTAGGATGAGAGAGGATATCCAAAGAGAGCTATGTATTGGTAGTATTTTAGATGTATAAAATGTGTTTATTTATTTATAATAAAATGATCCCTCTAAATTTTTATTAAAAATAGTAGATAAAGGGGCACAAGTGGCTTATCAAAAGTATATACCCTACCCATTAAATCCATAGCAAGAACAAAATCATATAGTCTCGTGCTTTATGAAAAGAATCTAAACATTGAAAGTATAGAAATAAATTAAAAGCATGAGAAGAATAAGAAAGGATGGAATGGAACATCAACTAAATAGGTTTTAAGGAAATGGTGCAGTATCAAAGTTAAAAAATACTTTAGAACCCTTCCTATAATTGTATATTAGGGCATCGTGTTGGTTAGAAATACTAACATGTTTGAGGATATTCATGCATTCTATGATTTTAATGTGTCTCTCAAGGTTTTTGCATTTAGAGATTTTCCTTTGAGTAGGGATGGATAAACCTCCAAGGTATGTTGTTGTGGTGTAGGTAAATTCTCAATGCAGACACAAACAATTCATCTAGCCCAAGAGAGTGGATCTAGCCACAAACAAACAATCTATGGAAAATCTCCTTAATCTAGAATCAATTAAGAGGGCCTACCTCTTAGAACGCTATTCCACTTGGTGATGATCATGCTTCCTCACTCCAGCTATCTTTCGTTTCCTTCCTTCGAATACTTGATACATGCAAACAACAACAACAACAACAAACATGATAACATACGATATTGTATTCAACCTACTTAATAGGTCAAGTAACATTAAGCCATAAAGATGTAAAATGACACTTCATGTAGGAAATCAATCAATAGTTGCATTTATATAAATCAGAAAGAGATTACAACCGATGCCTTGACGTTGTTGGTCTCCTCCAACATATCCGGGTTCCCACACTTCTTCTAGCACTTCATGAATATCCCCAACAATGGAAGTTTTAAGGCATCTTTCCCTCTAGTCTCAAACCAAACCAAAATCACACTATTCTCCCTCAAACATACACTCGAAAGCTACAAGCTATAGAAAACTTGTTGGTTATTCAAACTTGCTGCAAAACTCCAACTAGATTTTGCTTGGGAAAAATAGAGGCTTTTATAGCTTGGATGGATGGGAGATGGTTCCTCTCATCATGGGAGAAGGTCTTATCTCTTGAGGTTGTTCCATCCTAATAGGGGAAAGGAGCCCAAACTAACTTCCTCGGCTCTATCTGGCCCAACCATCTACTAGCCTTATGTTACGAAGCTTCTAGACATGTAACCTTCGGCTCCTTATTCAAAAAACCTTCCAAAAGAGGATCAATGTGACAGAAAAAGGGCTTAGATGCTTTGATCGACATGAGGGCTAGTTTTAATCTCTGAAAATCGGCGCGAGGAGGAAACTAGTCAGTAGCGTTGGTCTTGTAAACTGGGATAAAAGGAAGATTCTTGGGAAATGATGCAAAGGGGAATTATTATGCTCATGAAGAGGGACATACTGGGAGTTTCTTCATGATGGGGAAGCATGTCGGCTTCACTGTAGTGGTCCTCCAGGATCATGGACGGGGGGTACAGGGACAGTGAAAAAATGTTGTGTAATAGATGCCCCTTAAAACGTGAAGGTCGAACTAGAGTGAGGGGTGAAATGCTTTATAAGTGGAAGCGTCCTTCATCGGAAAACCTGCAAGCAAGCATAGATACATATACATCACTGGAAACTCTGGATAATGATACATGAATCATGGTATGGACTCAGTCATCTAGAGAATGATCATGTAAATGGATCCAAGGCATGGGCACAACCATCCAGTAGAAAGGATCATAATGAAACCAAGGTATGGCTGCAGCCATCCAATAATGAGAAGGATCACATATAACAACTCATGGTATGGTCACAGCCATCCACCTGAAAGAGACATTTATATCAAAATTACCATGTCACATCGCCTTGTAACCTGGACTTGTGTAATCTTAACCCAGGGTCTTGTGCTCCAAACGACCTGATAAAATTACAAATCCTAACATTTGAATGAATGTGTTGAAGTCAAACATGCTAGGAAGTCACTTGATTACCGGTCAATGATGTGAACCATTAACAAGCGCAAGATAAACCACCAATAATGACAATGTCTCTCAAGGTACTGACAACACAGTTCGCAGAATGTGAATAAAAGAACTAATGTCGAACACCCGTGAAATCACCCAATAGAAAGCCAATGAGGTGAGCTTGTTGTCGAGTGTGAAGAACTTGCCATTAGGGCATGGAAGCTCCAAGGTACTGGAAGGGGGTCTCTTGATCAACTTCCTCGAAAATGAGCTGAAGTCAACTGGAAGTGACCATGTTGAAGGAGGGCCATGATGTATCCCACATCATCGACATGAGACAAAGGGATGCAAATGATTTCAAATGATACAGAGAATCAAGAGTAAGTGTAACTATAGAGAGACTAACTCTTAAACATATTGGTGACACGATTTCGGAGTCTGGCAGCTGTGGGATCCATACGATCAGTGGTCATGATGATGTGGAAGAGATCAAATGGAAGGAAAAAATGAATGGCCCAACCCTGGAAGGTCAAAAGAAAAGAAGGATATCCCAACCCGATACGAAGCAGAAAGTGTCATGTTCAAGAGCAAGCTTCTGACATGACTGATAGAATTTCCAAATTTTCCCCCATCATTTTTGGTAGGTACCCCAATTATTTTTTATCGCAATCTTGAAGGGGATATCATATGCTTGCACTGTAAGTTCATCCTTCAGATGAATCCGACCCAGTAAGTTTAATGAGCCCCAGGAAGGAGAAACTCCTGTTTGTCATGGCAACAAATACACTGTCATTTAATGTTTTAACGAGTCTGACAAAGGGGTAACTCAGTATCTTTTTCATGTTTAGAGAGTTTGAAAAGGACACAGAAAAGAAAACTCCACATGGTCCCTTTTTGTACCTTTATGTCTCTCGAGCCCAAAAAGGTAGAAAATGATACTTGAGAGAACCGCTTGACCATGTTAGTCAAGGAGTAACTTTTTCTTAAATAGTGCATCCCAGCCTGAAAAAGGGGTAAACGTATATTGGGTGCACGACGTTTCACAAGCTTTAACAAGTTCATCTAAGTTTTACGAGTTGAGAAAAGAGCTAAAACGTGACTCCAATACCATCATCGACAATTCGTCACCTGTCGCTGCACAAGAGAGGTAAATGCATTATCCAGTTCTCAGGAAAAAGTAGGTCAAAAAATACTCAAAAACCTTAATATTTCATGAAAAAATGAATAAAATGGGGAAAAAGTAATTATTTTTTACCATTTACTATTTTACCTTTGTGTGAAGAGCTTTTTACCCACCCATGCCCTAATTTTTCCAGAGTAAATTGCAGGAGATCCGAGAGGTCATTCATCGAGTCGTCAGTTGCAGGTAAGAGCCAAGACCTTAAGCTCCATTTTCATACTAAATTTACCTTTTTTTATCAATTTTTTGGATTTCATGGGGATATTTTGGCAAAAAGAATTGCCCTCGATCGGCGTGATTTTCGGGCACAGAATCGTGCCGATCGGGGGTTGCTAAGACTACCAATCGCGTCGTCACCGCCACTATTTTTAAAACAGTCGCGTCGGTGTTCTGAGCAAAGAATGTTCATGATTTTTTCTCAATTTGACCATTTGAATCCAAATTGTTGTGGCCAAAGATGATCATTGACTTGATTAGATGGTTTTTGCAGGGAAAAATCGTGAAAAATGGTGGATTGGAAAGAGCACAAGCATGAGGATATGGACACTCAAGCAATAGCTAACCCAAATTTCTTGGAGGCTTTAACGAATTGCGAGCTCCTCAAATTCTTTCTCACACCAGGTCTAGAGGCTCAACTTGAGTTGCTATGGTACCTGATCAATCTTTGGGATGTGAATAAGGAAATTTTCATCATTGGTGACCAAGAGCTAGAGTTGGAAACTTCAGACATTTATTTCATCACAGGACTATCCTGGAGAGGGGAACTAGTCAATCTATATGGGTCGAGGCCGATTGGGGCAAGCATGACCATGCTACTTGCCAAACATTGCCCATAAGCTCTCAAATCAAAAGGTGGCAATATCGAGATTATGATTGTTCAAGATCTCGTGTTGAGAGTGTTATTGTTGACCATCAACAGAGTGGTTGGGTCCCAAGCGTCGCATGAGTCCAACAAGTCAAAGTTTCAGTATGCTATTGACTGCATGATGCCCACTATATTTAACTAGGTGGGAGCTATGAAAATCAACATGAAGCACCAGCTATGAAAAGCTAAGGCGGAAAACCAGAAGCAGTTTTGCTTCAGGTCTGTGCTAGTGACCTTCTTCCTGGAGCAGGTGTCTAGTCAATTTAACGTCTTAAATTGCTCTACAAAAATTATCAATCCGGGTATCGTAAACTGATGAAGTGTGGTGCACCATATGTGCTTAGTTAACCTTTTTCTTACTTTAGTTTGTTTTTGGATTTATCTTTCCCTAATGTGTGATGGCGAGGATGAAAGTGAAGTATGGAGTATAGATGGTGATGGTTTCTACAGTGATTTTCTCAAACTTGAAAGTGCTTAAAAAGAAAGTTTTAAAACAACTAAACTGAAATCAATTCTTAAGAGGAAGTAAATGCATCAAATAATGAACTAATGACAATGGCCCAGTATCCTTGCTGCTGAATGAAAAGAAAGTAAAAACTAAAAGCAAAGCAACTAATTCACACTACTTAAACTCTTTAGATCCTTTACCCTTCAACTCAATCTACCTTGTGGGAAGCAATCATAAACAAGTCAAGCAATATGATATCTAAATGGCAAGAAATTAAATTGCATAAAATAAACTAGTCACACTACTTGAACTCTTCTGGTCCTTTTCCATTCAGCTCAATCTACCTTATGGAAAGCAACCATGAGTAAGTAATATGACAACTAAATCACACTACAATTAGTAATATTTTGATTCTTTGCTGATATAGCCATTTGACCACAGAAAGAAATCATAAATTGATGAGCAGTGTGATGTCTAACTAGCAGAAAAAGAAATAAGCAAATCACAACTTGAAAAGGACAATGCTGAATTAAAACTCCAGAAAATAAAAGTTAGCAGGAAGGACAAGATGATCTCATATGCCAAAAGTTATCAAAAAGATGAAAAATTGCCAATAACTATCACTAATCTACAATCAACCGGTTGAACACACTTGCATGAATGAAAAATCTAATCTATCAAACTTGAAAGCAATCAAATGACATAATGAAATCAAAGCAAATATTTACAAAATGAAATCTACTC
>APFE031010875.1:0-38494 GCA_000404065.3 Pinus taeda
GGACTACTAAAACTAATTATATCAGATGATGATAGCAATAGATAATAAAGGGTATTGAAGCAGTGATATATATATTTCACAGGAACTTTTTGATATTCTCACTGGTCAAATCCACAATTTGACAAATTCCTTCTAGAAACCAGACTTCCTTCACGATTCTAGAATTGTGTAATGAAATTTAATTGTGGGAAAGCTCTTCTCTGTTATATAGACGCACAAAAAATTAGTCATGACGTACCGATCATAGCGAAATCGTTGTGAAGCTTCTATAGCTATTTTGTGGAGAATTTCGTATTCTAACCTGTGAATACTATGAAACTCAAGAGGCAATCCCCTGCATACCTAGGCTTCTACATCATTGTAATACACAAGACCCCATGCACAGAGAATTGATTCAAATTTAACAAAGAAATTATACACACAAATATTGCACAAATGGATCTCAACACTGCTGATCCAAAGCGCTATCACACCTGAGCTTGTACAGTTCTATGAGTTCCTGCACACAGGTCTAAGGCTACGTCTCTTGAGTTTTGACTCCTCCTATAACAAATTCATATTCAATAACAAGTCATCTTAACAGATATGTGTACATACAGGGGCTACAACTATTCACACGTTATAAGAGATCACAGATCCATCAAATTGGAACAATTGGGACATAATGAATATTCATTAATACAACAGTAATTACCGACTTAGAAAGGCCTCCCTCTCGTGGCCAGATTTACCATAAATTGGCCCTACTTGACATTGAAGCCATACCTTCGCTTCCACAACCTCTCGATGTTCTATCAACAACATTCTTCCTCCTTGCCCCAATTTTCAAATCATTGGTCCCTTTTACAACCTGCCTGAAGGCTTCCAAGTAGAACCCCTGCTCCCTACTCTACACTCTCTCTCTCTCTCTGTCTTTGATTTTCAATGTCTTTGAGGCTTGATAATTTATAATAATTTATAATGAATCATTCTAAGTTCAATCCCTTCAATTTCTCAACAAAAATCCTAAAATCACTCTTGAATCCCTAAAGATCCTCTTTCACCCATAATTAATGAAACTAATTTCTAAATTAATACTTAGAAAAATCTCTCATCCCCTTATTTTCTCAACTAATCCCATACATAGAAATCCTATCCCAAATTTTGCTCCTAAACTATTTCTCTCATATCCTTTTATTTAGAAAACAAATATTTACATAATCCTCACTTTTCATAATTATCTCCTATTTTATTAAAATAACAATTTAATTTATAAAATATTAAAAATTGTCAAACCCCCCTTTATCACATATTTACAAATGAAAAATGGTCTTGATGCTCCTGCATCAAAATATGTAATTAAATTGATACCATTCCTATTATCATAAAATGAAACGAGCATTTAAAACAATAGTATTTGAAATACCTGTTTATTGAATTCATTTCTCCAAGTCCGGTCTCTAATAGTCCTTTACAATGCCTAAGCTTCTGCTTTCAAAAGCAAAGCTACAATAGTGCAAACTCCGTTCATTATACATAACTCAGGATGTAAAAGAAAAGCCTCAATAATCTCCAGATTTGAGATTGCACTCCTCCCACTTACAACTCTAAATCCCTATTACAAAATTTCTTTTAGAATTCTAGAATTGCAGAGGAGAGCATCCCGTAATTACATTATGCAATTTGCTATTTATAATATTTACAAAGGAATACTTGAAATGAAAGTTTGTTGAAGGAAATCTGCCCAATCACTTTTATTTGCTCAAAATTCCAATCTTTTAATTGCTGGAGCATTCTCATTGATTGAGATCTTTTTCTCCAAATCTTTTCTACTGTTTTCCTCCAAGAAGAAATCAAAATAAATTAAAATTCAATCAATAAAACAAAATATCATTTTTGGCATTTAAGACAAATCTAATCAAATTCTATTTAAATAAATCTTTGAAAATAAAATATAAACTCTCTATTGATGCCTGGGATGGTTTAATTGGCCAAAGATTTTATTGATGAGTGAATCTGCAATTAGAAGAGACTTGGACAAATGAAAACGCAGAAAATAACTCAGAGAATTGATTTTATTTTAGAAATTCGGAGCATGATTTTCTGCATGATTTTTTATTCAATTAATGACCAAATATATTAATGAAACCTCCTCAGAAATATTCTCCTTGACTTTGTCTTTCCAATGAGCCGTCATGGGCCTCATTTGGCCAAGTATAACTCAATCTATGAGTCTCCAAATTTGATGAGTCAAAACTGGCGTAAATCTGGAAATTCTGTTACTGCGGCTAAAATCAAAAAGTTTTAATTTAAATCTAATCCTAAATTAGAATTCTAATTATTTAATAATTAATTCTAAATTAATTGTTAATCATAAACTAAACTAGCTATTTATTAATTAATATTAATATAATTAACTAACCTATTAAATATTTATAAACTAATTAATATTAATCTAAATAATAATTAAATTAATTATATATATTATCTATTAACTAATTTTAATTATATTAAAATAATTTAATAAATATTCATGTATTAACACTTAATATATATTAATTATATTAATATAATTAACATGTACGTATTACATTCTCCATTAGTTCCAAACGTGTTTGAAAACAAAACCAAAGTCGAAGTGAAGCGTTTATCGCATAAGCCTTTTCGCAAATATGTTAAGGTTTGATGTTTATGCGAGAAAAATTTTGCGATGAGATATTATGCGATATATTATCGTGATGCGAGAAATGTATTGTTAATTTTTGTTTTAATTTAATTTAATTAATTAAATTTTGTATTTAAATTAATTAATATTTAAAATTAAAAGTAAACTAAGCTACCTACACTATATTATTTCTACTTTACTCATACGTATGAGTAAAAACTTCAAACTAAAAACCAAACCACAAAGCTCATATGAGACTTTGGTTAAAAGGACACGTCTTTGACTTTTCGCAATCGCACATCGAGAGATAAAGGTCATCGCAATTTTTATAAATGTGTCAAGTGAAATTTTGCGATGCGATCTTGCGATCTAGTGTAATAAAATTTTGTTTATTTTATATATATATATATATATAATAATATATATATATATATATATTAATTATTAAGTTTTAATTTTAATTAAATTAATTATATTTTATTATAATAATTAATTTATTAATCTTAAAAATTAATATTAAAAATCAAATTTTTATTTTATTTTATTTTAATGATGTTTGGTTTAGTTCTGAAATTTTCTAAAGCTTAATTTGCCTATCTAAACTACAACTATTCCGAAAATAAATAAAAAGAATAAAAATAGCATTTTTAACCCAGACTAGATAGATGATAGGACTTCAAAGGAGTACCATTTTTAAACCAGTTGACCAAATGAGGCGAAACAAGCGTCAATGGGAAGCTTATAAAAAATTGATTCTAACAAAACAATCAAAACAAGAATCCAAAGAAAATGAAAATTAACAATCGCGTAGGATAATCAAATAAAATAAAAATCCTAAAAGACGTTTAGCCAAAAATTTATAGAAAGGGTCCCCATTATTTGAAGTGAAAAAGTCAAAAATGGGGGGGTTGTGTTTTACCACAACAATGGCGACACACAGGAGAAGAACCAGTTATATCTGTTTGATATGAATAAGATTTTCCTAAAATTAAAGTAAAACTAATTAAAGAAGAGAGAATTATGCTTGACATGCTTGACTAGGTTCATTAGTCTGAATAAAAACAAGAATCATCTAACTGTAATTTTTTTTAAAAATCCTCATAAATTAAAATATTTCAAAACTCTATATCAGTGTTTAATTAGTTGTAGAGATAAAGCAGGGGTCACTTTACAACTTAGCTTTTAAAATATACTCATTTATCACAGGTAGAGCCACTGCTGCCAGCAAACATCTATAGTCTCAACATGGTTACCTTTTAATCATCAATGATTCAGAATCTCACCCCTTTAAGACTTATTGACCTAGAGATAAATCCATTTATATATGTTTATTTTTTATTTTTTGTTTTTTATTTTTATCATAAATCTTAAAAGCCATTGTCCTGGTTTGGTAGCCATATAGTTGACAATGCCATTCACTGGTTATAATTGGACTGAACAAGCTAGCTCGTGATGAGACCCCTTGTCTTATAATTGTTTGCAATCATAAGCCATTACCCTGGTATGTTTAGCAGTGTTGGTAGTGTCAGTGTATTTTTCCTCTATGATCATGGTAAGCAGGCTCATGATGAGACCTCTTATCTTTTAAGTTTAAATATATATCTGGATTATACTCTAGAAAAATAAGACTCTTTGGGACAAGAAGAACCATTGACTCCTTAAGAGTTAAGAATGATAATTTCAGAGTTAAATGTGCTTCGCTGTAAAGTGTCTTTACTTGGTTAAAAATGATTTTTCTTAACTGATAATAGAACTTTAAAATATCCTAATAAAATATTGAAATCTCAAAATGATCACAATTTTGACGAAAAAGAAATTTCTCCAGATTTTATGATACTTTGCCAATTTTTCTAAATTGGTAATCTCTTCCTTAAGTATGTCTACCTTTATAATAAGAAAATCAAACTTTACTAAGAGATTTACGAAAAAGCTAATAGATGACTATTAACAATTTTCCTCCATGTATGCTGACCATTATTGGGTAACAAGTAGGCCTTCCATATAAATCATGGCAAAGTCACCAAAATCAAAATTGAAAACCGAAGGAAAAATAATTCTTATGCTAAAATGAGAAAAGAAATCAGCAAACAAAAATAAAATGAAGAAATTTTAAAAGTGGAAAGGAAAATCCAAATTTCGAAAGATAAACTTCAAAGAAGAATGTTTATACCAATGTATCAACAATATGAAGAAAGAAAATAATCGTGTAATCAATCCTTCTTATGTCGAGATTTAGAAAAATCATACCTTGCAGGGTTGTAAGTGTTTTAGGCTTTTTGGATAGTAGTGACATTAAAATTCAGCCACAATGAAAACTTTCTGTTTGATATCAATCTTCTTGTTTCAAAGCATATTTTTAATCATTTTCTAATAAAAGGAATGCTTACAGAAACAAACTAAGGGTTCAGAAACTTCTTGGTGCAGCTGTTTCGATGAATATTATTACTGCTTTCTTGAAATTAAGCCAGGAGAAAAGTATGGACTTCGAAAATATGATCTGGTAGAGGATCAGAAGCTTTTATAAAGAGCTGCAAAACAGATTTATATATCAGAAAAACAAAATTGAAACTAAAGTAACAAAATGGAAATTAATGAAAGTGGGTACATGAATCTTTCCATTGGATAATTGTTTTTTGATCTTACCTGAAAGGTATCTGTTTCTCCAAACTAGCTGACTTCTTATTTTAATTAACATTAAAACTTGAAGAAGTCAAACTAACCAAAGTCTTATAACCCAAAATCATTATTTATTTTATCTAAACTAAAGCAAGCAGTAAAATGCAAAAATTGAATGCTTAATGTTTGAGGGAAAACAAATGCATCAGAAATGAGAATGGAAATTTGCAGTAATCACTGTTTCTCAAAATATTATAAGTTCATATAAACTCCATGATTTTGTAAATTGTCCAGAATCAAGAGCAAATCCAAAATAATAAAATTTAAATATGAAAATAGAGATGCCTTGAATTCCATATCTAATTATGGAATTATATATTTGAAACTGAAATATATGAGAACTTGAAATGATTTAGATATACTGCAAATTGGTCATTAGTTTCTTTTTGCCATAGTGGTTACCCAAGCTCGCTTTTTAAAATAACACATCGCCTTATCAAATGATTCGCATTGTATGTAGAAGCATGCATTCAAGTTTATCGCATCGGCGATTGAAATAGCAAATTGCCGATAAGAACAGGTGATGAGAACATGCGCAATGAAATGAAGCGATCGCATCATTAAAGATATATTATATGGAGATTGGGGAATATTGAAATTGTGGTTCCCACATCGCACAACGCACATCGCATATTCGGAATTCTGATGTGAGCATAAATAAAAATGAGATGAAGCGATTGCGATATCGACGATGCAATGGATGACATGTCTAATCGATGATCAACAATCGTAAGCACATCAGATAACAATTCTTGATGCGCCGATATGCAATGAAGAGTGGACCCGATAATTTTATGATGAAAATTTAGTAACATATCGGATCCGAGACATTGGCCCTTTAAAATTATGCCCCCTACTTTTATTGCGATTAGATGGACGCGATATTTTATAAGCTTGATTTGAATTTGATGTCGGGTCCAGAATTATGTGGTCATCGCAATATCGATAAAGTCATTTATTGGAGATCGGGCATTTATGATAATGGAAGTATGTTCAATTGTAAACCTATGATATGCGAAATGCGATATGGATGATGTGATTGACGAAAATGAGCAAGCTAAGAATATTGCAAACATTTTCACTGAAGTATCAGCAATACGAAAATCAAGTTGAATGCTATGATATTGCTTGACATTTCAATTGGGTTTTCTGAAGGTTGAAAGAAAAGTTAAAAATGTTCAAATTCTAATGAATCAAAAAAAAAATTTCCCTAAACCTGTTGCAAATTTAAAATGGGTTTGCTGCTTACTTCAAGTTTTGAGAAAACAAATGAAAATCTGTAAATAAAACAGAACAAGAATAAAAAATAAACTAAGGAAAAGAGAAACTTAATAAGAGATGAGAACAAGCTCATAAATGCATACCTTGAAGGAAATTGTATGTAGATCTTACCTCACAAATCTTCAAATCTTTCCTTGGATTTATCAAAATTTTGACTTCGTTTAACATCATCTTATTATTTATTCTAAATCGAAGTGTGCAATTAGCCTAAATAAAATCTGTTTATTCATGTTCAGGAAATCTGAAATTTACAAGAAATAAATATGAAAATAGTCTTCCCTTTTGAATTGAAAGAACAATTTATTACCTCAACTCATTCCGAATTAATCTTGAGAAAAATCTGTATTGTTATAGTGACTGTTCAATAACGCCTTCAGGAAATAAATATGATGCGTATTGCAGCATCAGATAATAAACTAAAGACCAGAATGAGATAAAACCACTAATTGTAAAAAAAAAAAAAATATATCAACACAAATTTAAATGTGTGTCAGGTGCATATTCTGTCAATACATTATTCGAAATAGGCAAAGATGTATTCATGGTAGAGGCATTGCTGCAAGATATTTTAAAAAGGAAAACAAGAATTAAAATTTTCTGATAGGAAGAAAATATTTCACTGAAAATGTATATGATATGAGAAGGGTTGATTGCTTCCTTTATTTTTAATTTGCAGAACTATTAAAAATAAATTAACCACATGAAACAAACAAACTAAATTAATTCTACTCTTATTCTAACCATATACATGAAAATGACTAGGTATAGTCATATTTCCAATGTAATCATTCTCTCATTTTTATTCCTGCATATATGTACAGTTCAAATGTTAGTAATAAAAATAGAAATCTTATTGAACCAAGAAAATTAAATCTACAAGTAGAATCCACAGTTATTGTCAGCAACGTAACGAAAAACGGGGTCCATCAAAGGACCCTTCTAAAGGATACAAATGGAGAATAAAAAGATAGAGGGAGCGCTAGGAAGAATAGAAATACACAAAGGAACACTAAAAGGACAAGCCGACATGACCTTTTAAATTAAAGACATGAAAGAAACTATAAGTGTTATTATAAATATTAAACTATTAATAATCTTCCATGAAGGAAAAGTTTCCAAATATTTTTCAAATGAATTAATGAAAAATGGATGGAAATATTTCAAATGAAATGGAAAATTATTAATTAAATTGGATTGCTGGTAGATTTTTAAAAATACATTCACTTGTTGATATTTCCTTTGAGAAGATAGAAGCTTTTGACAAAACATTAGCATTGATTGAAATTGAAATTGAAATAGCTTTTGACGCTCTTGATTATAATATAAAACTTCAATTTTCCAACAGGGCAATGCATCAATTGAATGTTTGATAGTAAAGTGCTCAATATGCCAGCGTAATGTATCAGAAATCTGAAAATAAATATGATTTTATACAAAATAAGTGAAGAAACAAAAATAAAATGTAATCACTATTTGTACAACTAATGTTACAACACAATTGGGATCGTTTTGAAATAATTTCTCTTTCACAAGGATTGGCCAAAATTATGGAATTTGAGTAATTTCGAATTCCAACTTGTGAACTAGAAAGAGAATTATGATTATGAACATGAATGAAGGCTTGATCATGATATGAATCATAAATTGGAATATTTTCTTGAATAGTGAAATCTTGAAGATAATTTGCTACTTTAGAATGAGGATTGGTTGGAATAATTTCTAAATTATAATGTCTTTCATTCTCAAATGTTATTTGAAGTTTCTGATGATTTTCTAAAAAAAAATCAACATCTTCAATGTCAGAGTAATTATCATAAATGACTTCACAAGATTCTCTAGATTTCCCTTCAATCTCATCCAGTATATCAAAACAAGGAGGGACAATAATTTCATGTTCATTAATGGCAAAATAATGATCATTAATTGCTTTTCTATCTTGATAAAAACTTAATGGTAATTCATTT
Source organism: Pinus taeda (assembly GCA_000404065.3). Lineage (NCBI taxonomy): Eukaryota > Viridiplantae > Streptophyta > Pinopsida > Pinales > Pinaceae > Pinus > Pinus taeda. The sequence continues at coordinate 8,566 of APFE031010875.1, forward strand.
AGATCATCCTCTTTAATTTCTGAAATATCATTAATACCAAGAGGGGATAAATTAACATCATTAAAAATATCCTGATAAAGGGAAAAATGTGAAGAAACAATGCACTTAAAATTGTCTCTGCTTGAGAATTCTTGTACATTATGCTCATTGTAAATTTCAGATTCTAAATCATTATTTTGTGTGCTCATGCTTTCTTGAAGAAGGTTTCTTTGCTGCTCTGATTTCGACATTTCTTCACCATGGAAAAATTTAGAAATTTGTACAAAAGTTTGCATTTTATTATTTATTTTGACTGCTGCTTGCACTTGCTGATTTGCAATTCAGATTTCAAGGCGACTCTTTCTCCAAAATTGCTGCTATTGTCTTCTTGTATTTGATCAAAAATATTTCCCAAGCTTTGTGAAACCTTTTCATCACAATTTATTTGTATATCCAAATTGGATTTCTCATTTATATTGGAAGGGGATGGAACAAAGCTTGAACTAATTTCATATGGACCGGGAATAGGAGGAAGATAATAATTATGTTCAAACCAATCTAGCGATTCTTCTTTCATAGATTCATCTTTGACATTAAATTTTAAACAATTCAAATGAAATCGAATATTAAAATCTCTAACAGAATCATTTTCATTTCGTAGATATTCAATTTCATCACATACCTGATCATAATTATAGTGGTCAAATTTACAAACGGAAATTGTAACAAATTGATCCCAGCTGTGAATTGAGGCAACCGGAAGAGTTCTACACCAGTTTCTGGCTTCTGTCGCAAATGCGAGAGTAAAAATTCTGCATAAGATGTCTTCGTCAATTCTTTGAAAATCATAATTTGAAACATTTTGAATAAATTGAAGGACATGATTAAAACCAGAAGAAGTTCTCTTACCATTGAATTTTACCTGAGACCATCTTAATAATCAGTCTGCCCCCATAAAATTCACTATGGAAAAGGAAGTCGATGGATCTCTTCTGTTCCTAGATGTTCTCATCTCGAAGAATGATGATGGTTCCTTCTCTCACCAGGTTTTTCGGAATAAAACGCATACTGATCAATATCTGCATGCTTCCTCCCATCATTTCCCAGCTCAGAAGTTAGGGGTTCTCAGCACGCTTGTTACCCGTCCTGTAAGAATATCCAATGAAAAGAGCTTGGAAAAGGAGAAGGCCCATCTCCTTGATGTCTTTGTGAAAAATGGTTACACTAGACACCTAGGACAAAAAGCCTTCCTCAGAGCTCGTAAAGAGCCTTCAGTTCCTAAAGATACGAATGATCGGGTCACAAGGGTTCACCTGCCTTACATCCAAGGAACCACTGACAGGATTGCCAGGATTCTAAAGAAGCATAAGGTTCCCGCTTCTTTTAGACCTCTTAATACCATCCGTGGCTCCCTGAGGTCGGTGAAAGATCCTATCGATCCGAAAGACATGAAGGGCGTCTATGTTATTCCATGTTCTTGTGGGACACCATATATTGGTGAAACGGTCGATCTATTAATCAAAGGATTAACAAGCATTCAACAGACTTAAGGCATGGAAGAGCCAAGTCCTTGGCCCTTGCAGAACATGCCGAGAAGACTAAACATCATGTCTATTAGAAGAGGCGCACGTCATTGCAAAGGTTGGGAAGTTTCACCATTGGAAGTTTAGAGAGGCCCTGGAGATTGAAAAAAGCCTTGAAAATCTTAATAGGGATGACGGCTGGAAGATCAGCAGTTGCTGGATCCCAGCCCTGTCTTCCTTACCGCCTCATTCCTTCTTCTCTTGGGTTTCCTGATTCCTTTACCCTCCTTTTTTCGGTGGGTTTCTATTGCTTTTTTTGTTTTTATTGCCCCCTTTCCTAGATAAGGGGCTTTCCTTTTGTGAGGGTATAGGGTTAGTTTTCTGATCTAGCAATAGGAGCCTATAGTTTTTTCTATTTTTCTGCTTCTTTCATTATGAAATTTTTGTGTAGTTTGATTAAAGGGTCTAGAGTCTCTACGGAAAAATTGAAGCTTCCCCTTTTTTATTCTCATAGTAAATCTCCTACATAGGGTTAACTCTAGTTTGATTAAGATTTTTATGTATTAAGAAAATATATATGGGTAGGATTTAATGAGATTAAAGTTTAGGAATTAAATTAATAATAAGAATCTCCATTAAATCGTTAAAATTTTTTATTCAAATAAATAATTATTAATAATAACATGATTATATGAGGGTAATGGTAAACAAAATATATTAATATTGTAATAATAATATTCACATTAACAGTAGAGATAAATAATATTATATTTATATTATTTATAATAGTATAAATAAGAATTTGGAAATGGGTAGTTAGAGGAATATTAAGGTAAAATTAGACTTTTTAAATAATATTCACATTAATAGTAGAAATAAATAATATCAGATTTATATTATGTATAGTATGGATTGTAATTTGGTTAAACGGGTAGATAGAGGAATTTTTCCTTTAATTATATATTTATTATGGTCAATTAGACTTTTTAGATAATAATATTAAGAATAAATAATATTATATTTATATTATGTATAATAGTATAAATTAAAATTTGGTTAAAAGGGTAGATAAGAGAAATTTTTTCATTTAATTATAGGTATTAGACTTTTTAGATGATATTTATTACTGATATTATATAGGGGTAATGGTATGATATTAATGGGAGATAATGGTATTTTTCACCATTTTACCCCTATATAAGGGCATATTTTGATATTTTATTAATAATTAACATAATGGTAATTAGATTAGTTTCTTTATTTAGAAATAATATCTGATTTTTTAAATATTTAAAATAAAATAATGAATTTTATTAATAAATATATGAATAATGAGAATATAGATGTTAGAGGTCCATTAACTGTTACTTGTCAACATAGCTGTTGGAATAGCCTTCTGTCCCTATTTATTGCATCGCTCAGATTGGATCTTCAACTTGTCCTGACGATGAACTACACTAGTTGGTTCGAAACGCGTCAACAAATGGTTTTTTATGTGATTTTGCCGAAATTATTCTCTTAACAAGAGTCTTACCACTTCGGGTGGAGTATTGGAAGATACACATCCATAGATACAACTCCAAATTGGAAGTTTAAGAGGAGCCATCGTGATTAAATAGAATGTTAAAATTGAAAAGACTTCAATAGACAACAAGTTTTAGGCCCTCCTAGCGCCATTATGTTGAAGCCTCGAAAATCGCTGCAACAACATGGGGGAGACCACCCGGTCCGGACCTTAGTTAGCAGCTCCTTTTCCGTTTGGAATGGTGGTTCCAACTGGTTCAACTAGGTCCAGTTACCTTCTCTCAATCTCCAATGGCTTCAAAATATGACTTTCATTCACCAATGGAAAAGAGACATCAGATCGTCCTTCTAGCTGATCAGGCAAGAAAGTGACCCTTAAGCTGATTTACGGCTCAGCTAATCCACTACTAAAGTTTGCCTCTTTGAGAAAAGGACTTAAAAGAATATAGAATTTACTCTAAATGCAAACTTGTTCTAAGATGCAAGCAAAAATAAACTATCTTAATCCTATTTCAATTAGGCAGATATAGATCTAACCTAACCAAGAGCAGGTATGTAAAATATTGAGATTTAAATGTCTTGTTTAAAATGAATATCAAGTTAATGAAGTAGTTCAATTAACTAACATTATGGATGCCAAACACATCCTATTGAGACCCTTTAATTGAAATAATCAATCAACAACAGTCAGGAAGAAGTTCACAAAGTGATATTGATCAATTGATTAGTAACTTGAATAATTAAACAATAATATGCGGAAGAAGTTCACAACATATCACTATCTATTCATCCAATATTAAAACACAGATATATGAGTAAATAGTTACTCAGAAATCAGAATTAAGCTCATAAGAGCAGAGATAAATGACAACATAAAATAGAAGCAAATTACCCATACCGACAAAAGTGCACAAATATGTAAGTAAATTGACACCATTCCTGTTATCATAAAATGAAACCAGCATTTAAAACAATAGTATTCAAAATACCAGTTTATTGAATCCATTTCTCCAACTCCAGTCTCTAATAGTCCTTTACAATGCCTAAGTTTCTTCTTTCAAAAGCAGAGCTACAATAGTGCAAACTTCGTTCATTATACATAACTCAGGATGTAAAAGAAAAACCTCAATAATCTCCAGATCTGAGATTCCACTCCTCCCACCTACAACTCTAAATCCCTATTACAAAAGTGTTTTTAAAATTCCAGAATTGCAGAGGAGAGCAGCCCCTAATTACATTCTGCAATCTGCTATTTATAATATTTACAAAGGAATACTTGAAATGAAAGTTTGTTGAAGGAAATTTGCCCAATCACTTTTATGAGCTCAAAATTCCAATCTTTTAATTGCTAGAGCTTTCTCATTGATTGAGATCCTTTCCTCCAAATCTTTTCTACTGTTTTCTTGCAATAAGAAATCAAAATAAATTAAAATGCAATTAATAAAACAAAATATCATTTCTGGAATTTAAGACAAATCTAATCAAATTCTATTTAAATAACTCTTTGAAAATAAAATATAAACTCTCTATTAATACTTGGGATGGTTTAATTGGCCAAGGATTTTATTGATGAGCGAATCTGCAATTAGAAGAGGCTTGGACAAATGAAAATGCAGAAAATAACTCAGAGAATTGATTTTATTTTAGAAATTCGGAGCATGATCTTCTGCATGATTTTGATTCAATTAATGGCCAAATATATTAGTGAAACCTCCTCAAAAATATTTTTCTTGATTTAATCTTTCCGATGAGCCGTCCTGGGCCTCATTTGGCCAAGTATAACTCAATCTATGAGCCTCCAAAGTTGATGAGTCAAAACTGGCGTAAATCTGGAAATTCTGTTGCTGGGCTAAAAATCAGAGTTTTTAATTAAAAATATAATCCTAAATTAAAATTCTAATTATTTAATAATTAATTCTAAATTAATTGTTAATCATAAACTGAACTAGCTATTTATTAATTAATATCAATATAATTAACTAACCTATTAAACTAAACTAATTAATATCAATCTAAATAATAATTAAATTAATTATATATATTATCTATTAACTAATTTTCATTATATTAAAATAATTTAATAAATATTAATGTAGTAACACTTAATATATATTAATATAATTAACATGTACGTATTACATTCTCCATCAGTTCCAAATGTGTTTGAAAACAAAACCAAAGTCGAAGTGAAGTGTTTATCGCATCAGCCTTTTCGCAAATACGTTAAGTTTTGTTGTTTATGCGAGAACAGTGTTGCGATGAGCTTTTTTGCGATATGTTATCGTGATGCGAGAAATGTATTGTTAATTTTTGTTTTAATTTAATTTAATTAATTAAATTTTGTATTTAAATTAATTAATATTTAAAATTAAAAGTAAACTAAGCTACCTACACTATATTATTTCTACTTTACTCATACGTATGAGTAAAAACTTCAAACTAAAAACCAAACCACGAAGCTCATATGAGACTTTGGTTAATAGGACATGTCTTTGACTTTTCGCAATCACACATCGAGAGGTAAAGGTCATCGCAATTTTTATAAATGTGTCAAGTGAAATTTTGCGATGCGATCTTGCGATCCAATCTAATAATATTTTGTTTATTTTATATATATTATATTTTATTATAATAATTAATTTAATTAATCTTAAAATTTAATGTTAAATATCAATTTTTTATTTTTATTTTATTTTAATGATGTTTGGTTTAGTTCTGAAATTTTCTAAATCCTAATTTGCCTATCTAAACTACAACTATTCCGAAAATAAATAAAAAGAATAAAAATAACATTTTTAGCCCAGACTAGATAGATGATAGGACTTCAAAGGAGTACCATTTTTAAACCAGTTGACCAAATAAGGCGAAACAAGCATCAATGGGAAGCTTATAAAAAATTGATTCTAACAAAAAAAATAAAAATAAGAATCCAAAGAAAATGAAAAATTAACAATCGCATAGGATAATCAAATAAAATAAAAATCCTAAAAGGCGTTTAGCCAAAAATTTATAGAAAGAGTCCCCATTATTTGAAGTGAACAAGTCAAAAATGGGGGGGTTTTGTTTTACCACAACAGGTTTGTAGAAAAAATAGATTTTAAGGGATATGAGTGATGAGAAGTGTTTAGGAAGGTATATTAAGGATAGGGGAAGGCGTAAGAGCATCAAGATACAAGTTTTGTTGATGATTTAACCATGGAGGTCATGAAACTAAAAAAATTGCCCTTAAAACCTTAGGAGAGGGAAATGAGAGAAATGGAGATGGGAAAAGGTCAAGGGAGGTAGATGGAGTGTAGGTGAGTAAGGTTTTTTTACTAGGGATACCATCAGTGAGTAAAGTTTTGAATGAGGACCTAGGTGGAATGACAAAAATTCCTAAGCGAGACCCTAATATGAATATGAAAAGAGGAGTTTTGATCACTGATGGCAGTATGCAAATACTGACACTAACATCGGCCTTATTGGAGATGGCAGCTCCTTGGAGGTGTCAAGAACACCGTAGACTAAGTGCCTAACCATGTGGGCCAATACGGTAAAAAACCCAATAACAAATGAGCATAAATAAATGCTGCAAACTCAAATGACATAAACTGAGTTGTGACAAACTGAACTATACCATCAACTGCAAACTCTACTGGAAGTTAACATTGAAAAAGATTCTCAGAATGTTGAGCTTATTCATCACACCTTATCTTCTCTAACTGATCCATAAACCATCTGATCAGGTGGAGTCGAAGATCCAGTGTAACCAATCAAGTACATGTCTGAGTAAATGGAAACTCAAAATGAAACCTGAGTTCAAAACATGTGTTGGTGAACAAAATAATCTCCACCTTTTCTAATGCTCGCAAAAGACTGCCCAAGGGGTCCTGGAAATCATGAAGCATTACCTCTTGTGGATCAACAAAATGAAGGAAGATGCTTTCAAATACAATGGTTGATTGTTCTTCTTCATTTGGGTTATCCTTCTTAAATGGAAATGCAACAATGTCATCTTCCATACCATCCATATTAGAGACAATATTTGTATGTTCTTGCAGATCTTCATTTGAGGTAGCCAAATCAACATCAACACAAATATCTACAAGTGACTTTTCATGTATATCAGAAAAAGAATCGTCTAGGCTTTGAAAAAAATCTATATCTTGATCATTTGAAGGTTGTTGAACATGATCATCAAAATCAAGACAACAAACCTGTTGTACATTGTTTTTGAACTCAACGAATAAATCATGAATCTCTAGAGTTTGTATACAAGCAAACTAAAAATGTTGATTTGCACATATTTCTTCCTTAATTAAAAACTTAGGAGAGGAAAGGAATGAAGGGAAACTGGAAAGAACATCTTTATATATATCTTGATCGCTTGAATATTGGCAAGACTACTGCAAATTATTATCAACTTCATATTATGGAAGATCATTGTCATCTTTTGAAGAATTTTGCTCAAGTTCATTGTCATCCAGGGTAGAATCCATGATCTTCTCATGGTGGTGAAAAGGGTTTTCGTTCAAAGCATCTAAGAGTTCATCATCCATTAACTCTTCATCACAATATGCACTTTCCAGCTCTTGAATAAAATTCTGAAAGTGATCACAACAATCTTCAATTAAAAGCAAAGAAGGATAGACTCCTCTATACTTCTCAAAAAATACTCAGTGAAATTGTTTGAGAGAATAAATACAAGTAGGAGGCAAGCTTTCATACCAGAACTATTCTCTTTCTTCTAATGTGACCATGAACATCTTCATTAAACAATCTTCATGAAAATTAATCCTCAGCTTATGCACATGCATATGAAATCTTATTAAATGAAGTGTAGCATCATCACCTTTTTCATCTCTAAATTTTGGCAAGTATGTTTTCCAATCTTCGTGAGGCATACGATTTGGAAGCCTGGAACATGATCTTGATGCATAGGGCATAACTTCTGGATTGAGAACTCATTTTGATTTCTAGATTCTACTGCCAGTGGAGTCTTTGAATCAAGTTGGAGTCACCAGGTGAATGATTTTATATTTCATGTGCCTGATCATTTTCCACCATCAGCAATTAGATCTAAACTTTGTCGTACACCCAAGGAAAATGAATCTTGCATTCCTGAGCAATGACGCCAGTATTTTATCACTCCTCTGGATCTCCAAGTCTGAGGAAGAGTCCAGCTGAGGTAACCACAAACCAATCTCTTGACTTGGTAGCTAACCCTACCAGGACGAAGAGGGCTCTCTCCAAAGGATCACAGCAAAGAGGGCTGGATAGATTAGGGTTTTAGGCTTGATATAGTAGTTGAGGGTTGTTTGATTTGATTTTGATTGGGGTAGTCACTAGATGAGTGAACTAGGTCAGAGAGTGAACTAGGTTATGGCAAAAGAGAATCAAAATTGCAGACATCTGATGGGGCAAGGTAGGCAAGTTACTTTAACACTTTGTAGTATAGTGATGAAATGTTTTAGACTAATGAGATGCTAAAAAGAGCATGAAAATCATGAATTATTTTTAAATTGAAGAAATTAAACAAATTATGATGATTTTCCCAAAACATACATAGAAGATGTATTCTTCTTATCACACCTTCAAAATCAAACATATTTAGAATGAAATGGATCATGAAAGGTACAAAAAATTAACACATATGTAACTGAAGAGGAAACAATATCAAAACACCATGCCACAAGAATCCCACCAAAATAGCTGCAACTCATCTAATATATTCCATGCCAAAGTCTAAAACACTAGTACACCATCCAATGGAGTCCAACCTATAGAATGAATGAAAAAGTACATGATATAGGCTTCAAACAAACTCCTCCCAACCTCAGGGGTCGAATCCATGAGAGTAGGAGCAGTTCCACCAAAAACTAAACTGACAGCTAGAGTGTAGGGTGGTCAAAGTGACTCATCCCTCACTTTTTGGAAACTGATTCATTAAATCACCAAAAAAGTTTTCACCTAATGTATTTACCCTAGGTAACATTAAAAACATGATTAATACATTTACATCCATCAATTACATGGGTGAAAATATGATTTGTCAAGGTGAAACTGTCAAAACAGAAAAAATTCACAAAATGAAGAAACTCAGGAAATTTGTGTCAAAAGTGCAGCGCCACTGTCCTAAGTGCAACACCAATGTCATGTCCACTTTGCAGGGTGTTAGCGGTGTCAAAATTGAGCGTGGGATAGCTCATTGGAAATATTTTCCTATAAAGTTTCTAGATCTACCCTTATTTTCCAAAATGGTCAAGTTTTTACCCTCCAAAAGTTGATTCTCCCAATACTAGTCAAAAGCACAGCGCCAGTCTCCAAAACAGGGCAAAAACATGATTTTTTTGGGTTTTTTTGACCTATTGACTGCCCAGTTGACCCAAAAAAAAACTTAACCAAGTGTTTTTCCTAACTTTATTTGGCCTTATGAATCCAATGGTAGTGGCCATTTTTCATTTGGAGGTCCTTAGGAAAAGTACAACGCCTAGCCCAAAAGCACAACCCCTGTTTTAAAAAAGGCAACGACCATTGCTCTAAGTGCAGCGCCAACTTCAAGACCACTTTTGAGGGCGTTCCCGGTGTCCAAATTGAGTTCATGATAGCTCGTTGGAATGATCTCTCTCTTGGATACACAATGGACTTATCAAGTATTGAAAATTATCAAGTATAGCCCCTCAAAAATCAATTCTCCCAAGACTTGTCAAAAAGTGCAGAATGGTGATGCAAAAATTATGTGTGGTCTTGAAAGAAACTTTTGGAGGCCTTCCTCAATTTTAAATTGAGCTCCTAATAGCTTATTGGAAATATCTTCCATACTAGTTGTCATTTGACTCATCAAACAAGTCATCTGGACACTCTAGCTATGAGAAAGATTGATTTTCCTAGGGTCTCTCTAGAAGTGCATAAAACATCTTGTATCACCTATATGTTTTACATTTCTCCAAGGCCATAACACCTATGTAAAACATGAAGGATTTTTTTGTTCCTTGGCCTATTATGGACAAAACCTTCTCTCACTTTTGTAAAATTCATCTCTATTTGGTTGGAAACATACTTTGAAGCAAAACTAGCCCTGTGTGTGGCAAATGATTTTGTCCCTCGGAATGACTTTTTTTTGAAAAATGATGGAGACATGATGCTTATGAGTTGGAGCAGTCTCATAATTTATGATATGACCTCCCTTATGCCTCCTCTGCTTATATGTCTCTGATTTCCATAGAAAATCCTAGCTCAATGGGAAAGGAAATTAGGGTTTAGTGTAGGCAAAACAGGGGATTTGGGAAATTTATAGGAATGAAGGGAAATAAAGGGGATAGGGGGCTTCTAAATTCTTAAGAAAATTTTTGGAGGTAGGGAGCGATGTTAGGAAGTAGGGAAAACTGGAATTTCAAGGATTGAGTGAGGGGGAAGGGGTCCAAAAGGGAAAAACACAGGCCTAGTCTAGAAAAGTGTCAAAAGTGTAGCAATAAGCTAGGGTTTGTAAAAAAAATGATGGTTTTAAGTGATAGGAGTGATGGGAAGTGTTTAGGAAGGTATATTAAGGATAGGGGAAGGCGTAAGAGCATCATGATACAAGTTTTCTTGATGATTTAACCATGAAGGTCATGAAACCAAGAAAAATGCCCTCAAAACCCTAGGAGAGGGAAATGAGAGGAATGGACATGGGAAAAGGTCAAGGGAGGTAGATGGAGTGTAGGTGAGTGAAGTTTTTTGACAAGGGATACCATCAATGAGTAAATTTTTGAATGAGGACCTAGGTGGAATGACAAAAATTTCTGAGCGAGACCCTAATATGAATATGAAAAGAGGAGTTTTGATCATTGATGGCAGTATGCAAACATTGACACTAATAGATGGCAATGAAATAATTGGATATTTATTACTATTTCATGATATAACTTTAGATACTATACTAAACACATATGTAAAAGTGGAATTCATGTCATCTGGATTTCTAGCGCAATCAGAATCAGTATGACTTGTTAGCTCAACATTACAATAATTAATATATTCAATTCCAAAATTAGTAGTTCCTTTCAAGTATTAAAGGGCCCTCATTATAATTCCCCAATGACTATTATGAAGCTTAGCCATAAATTGACTAAGTGTACTAACTGAATTTGCAATATTTGTTGTGGTTGTAATGAGATAATTAGAATTTCCCACCAACTAACAATGCAAAGTGGTTCCATCATCACTGTTGACCTTCAAATTTTGTTATAATGGAGTAGACAGTTCCTAATATTCATCCATACAAAATGTCTTGAATAATTTCTTTACATATTTACTTTTCATGATTAAGGTCTTACCATTGTCTCTATAAACCTGTATACCCAAGCAATAGTGCAACTATCCAAGATTCTTCATATCAAGTACCTGGGGCATATGTCTTTTGATATAGTCAATAAAGTCAGTAACACTCCCTATTGACTGTGTATTTATATGTTTCTTATTTCAATAGCAATTTAGGCTACACAATACATTTTTCAAACCGGGGTTGTTAAGCTTGCGAGGCACTCTATGTAGTATACACAAGAGGAAAGCTCCTCATATTGTTATTGATGGCCTAATCAAGAAAAACTCATGGGGACATAGACTTAGATGGAAGAGTTGGATTAAGTCTAACCCATTACTCGGCTAAATGGCCTTATGTGCTCAGGTCTTGTTCAAGGGTGGCTAACTCTATGTTACTAAGTGAATTAGAATCCTAGAAATTCTACAAAACCTGATTCCACAACATCTGCTTTAGAGTATGTTGGCACTGCAGTGGTTAACTACAGGTCTCACCCCCCAATCAACCCAATATAAAATAATTACTAATATATGGACTAAAATAAAATAACATAAAACCACATGTTAAATACTATGATAACTATTATTCTAAAAATTGTAATAAAAAAAAAGAAGATCAACTAAATATTAAAGCATTTAAACACATGAAATCTGCTACAAACATAACCAAACAATTAACCTACTTGCCAAATAAAAAGAAAATTAGCTGGTAGATTACTGCAACTTGAGTGGGACCCTCCCCAAAGCCGACTTGTGCATTAATGTTGTTGTAGTATCAGCACAAGGTTTAATTTAGTACCAAACTCATCCACAACAACATATCAAATCATAATCACTGAACTCAAATAGATTCACACACAAATCTATATTACTATTTATATTAAAAACAATTATTATTTACAAAGCTTATATATTGATCACTATTATGGATTTCAAGGAACACACACACACATATGTATGTATACACACACATATATTCCAAAACTGTGATTAATACGAAAACTGTATGCGACTACACAAGCTTTCATGTTGAGCTAAGGTGAGTGTTTCAATTCGAGTTCTCACTCAAATTGGAACCATGTTTTCTAACTGCTTCTGAGATGTTAGGACCTAGTTAGGAATTGGGAAAGACCTCATGATTAATTTATTATTTCGTTTAATGATTTATGGTTGCTTGTCATTGTCCAATTGAATATGTGCCACACAAACTGGCCCATTCGACTGTGATGTTTGGTGCCAATGTGCATATTTGATCTATCCATTTGTCTCCACAAGGGTGTTCCCTGTGGCTTCAAAATAGTTAGGGTTCCCATCTAGGGCTTGTTGGTAACATTATTGTCCTTGGTATTACATATGACAATAAGGTCCTTGGTTGTTTACCAAAACAATGAGGTCCTCGGTCCTTTGATATAAAAATAAGGTCCTCAGTTCTTGATCTTCCATTTCCATACATGGATCCTAATAGCTAGCCTGGTAGCTTCATTAAATTGATAGATTTATGAATCCAAAAATCATCCACCTATAGCTTAGGAAAACCTTTTGACACTAAAATCAATCCACCACTTTATTCTGCACACACCAAACTTAAACACACACACACACATCGAGTTACATGACACCTATACTTTGATACTTCTTCAACATTCCTTAATTCTAGACTGAAATAAGGAAATAAAGAACATAAAAAGTATATGTATATACCTTTGAGATTAATAATAATAAGTAACATATGTAATGGTATAGATTTCAAGAAAGAGAGGTAAATTGGGGAAAAAGAGGTAGTTTAATAAATAAAAATAATGCCAATTTAGTAGCTTATCTTCTACCCCCGATTGATTTGGTTACATTTCCTCATGCAACTCATTCTGCTTTAGGATTCCTATATGTGAATAACCCCAGCTGTAGGTGGGGTGTCCAAATTCTCTTGGATTATAGTATCCTAGTGTCTTTTCCATTTATGTCTAGTTTGACCTTTCTTTTTCTTCGTTCCATTGGATGGGAGCTCTGTAAAAACTCATACGGCACCGAAGTAAAGGGTAATGAAAATTATGTCCCACCTAATGTGGGATATGGTTAACTAAGGAATACATATAAAACATTTCCTTACTGAGGGAAAAATTGAAGCAGGGATATCCCATAGGATGCCTATCCTACAGAAATGGTGGCAACCCCTCCCAAATGTCATTTGTAACTAGGAGAGCCTCTAGTGAATATGTTCGGGCTAGTTCATGTTATTCTATAACAACATAACATTGCTTGTGTTGAATGGTAACCAAATCACTTGGATCCTCTCTCAACCTCAAAAAATCATTAACAAACTGCCTTGTAAGTGGATATTCTTCGTTGATCATGAGCTTGGCCTCAGTTTCTATACGAGCATATAAATTTGATGCCTTCTTCCACTTTACTAGATTAGTTATATAAGACATGCAGGCTCTAAGTTGTAGATCCCCAATGAAGGGATTAGGGTTCCATAGATAATTCTCCTAAAATACAAAATTAAACAAATAGAGTTCACAAGGTAAATTTTGTTTTGTAGTGTCTATGTTATGGTAAACTTCAATGTAGCTACAGGATTGATCAATTTCATAGGATTGATCCTCTCCAAGTTGTCTAAGCTAGAAAGTGGTCCATTCATCATGTAGATAAATAATATATATCCTATAAGGTACATAACAAATAGACGCTTCCATCCCCAATTCACTTGCTTACTTCTTGAGTTTATGTTCCTTCAAATAGAGGTATTTCCATTTTTCCTCCTATGGCATGTGCATAGAAAACCATCTCTGTTGCATTCATTCAATGACCTATTAATGGATTTACTTGTTAATAATGCCTACATAAAAAAGATCATCCTTAGTTTTTCATTGAGGTATATCCATTTTCAATTGAAGGAATGCATAGGTGTTAGTGACGATATCATCTAAAATGATATTAATAATATGTTGGGAAGCCTCTATGAATCCCTTTGAAAATTCCTTAGCCCTAGATTTAGGGTTTTCTTCATGATCGATAGCATTAAATGGGGAGATTAAATTATTAGTTTTTGGTTTCTTCTAGTGTAACTTATCTCTGAGTTTATGATTATGCAAAATTAACTTATTTTTTCATTTTAGAAGATTAGGATAACTAGGGCTATAGAATGAGAAAAAATTTGGAACCAAAACCTGACCTCTATTTCGCTCTATCTTCCTTAGCTTGACTTCGTTGGTTCCAATTGTAAATGTTGGTCACGATTCCTCTGCAACATTCTCTATATTATCCCTTGCCCGTGGTGGAGTAATTGCCTCAAAAAATTCATCATTCATAGAATTTTCAAAATTGTCATGACCTCTGATGCACTGTAATATGGCCCATCTAGTTGTATGGTTTCTAATTCCTCAACAAACTTTGAGGCTTCATAGTTGTGTGATGACTCTTTTCCTTTCTAGACATGTAACATCCATGAGATATTGGTCGGGTATTGAGTTCTTGACGCAGAAGGAGTCTCTGGTTTCATCTGCTTCATGCATAGTAAACTGCCTTCCTAGTGTTTAGATTGAATTCATCCAATGAAGGCATACCATGGTATGTCCAAAAGGTGTAATTTGACATCAATTAACAATTTAATTAATCCTTGGTGACAACCCATGTTTTGAGTTCTTATTCTTCTGCCTTACAAGGGCTTGAATTTTAGTTAAGAATTTCAACAAATAATATGACATGTTTAATGACTTATTCCCTGTTGGGTGCATGAGAATTCTAATATGGTAGTGATACAACATGTCGTATCAACCTTCACAAATCACAATTTTTTTCACTATGAATACCACATCCTTCCTCTATGGAAGGATGTGGTATTTATAGTGAAAAAAATTTTGATTTGTGAAGGTTGATACACCATGTTGTATCAACCTTCACAAATCACAAATTGTTTCACTATAATACCACATCCTTCCATAGAGGAAGGAGAGCCTCATGATGAATAGTCGAGTTAGGTCTGGTAAGGGTGGCGACTCCTGAAATAATGGGCACCAACATTTTATAGCAATCTTGAAGTCCTTTGACCATGCCTCACCTCCCTGTGATAGTTAAGTAACAACTGTGATCATCTCCTCATTCACCATTATTGTAAGCTATTGCACTAGGGCCTGAGCCCCACTAAAGGTGTGTGCAAATCCTAGTGTGATTGCGGTATCATGCCCCTAAAAGATAGTAAGAAACTTGGTCCATCCAACCTTAACAATGACCTCCCATAGCTATAGCTTCATTTGTACAACCTCCAAATTCATTGGCTCAACTTGGCTTCAATCTTTGTGAATCCAATCCTTGATGAATGGTCTTTTGGAAGTAGTCAACTTAGAGTAATAGTGCATGCTTCAAGATGCCAAACAACCTGTCACATGCTACAAAATGGGAGGAGTGATACAATCGTTTATTGTTAATTGCATGATCACATGTCACATTGCTTCTGATTGGGTGTTGATTTGACCATCAACATGTGAAATGTGTCTCGATCAACAACACATGATGCAGTTTGACCTGCTAATTTTCACATGGTATTAATGAATTGGAATATTAGGTCATCTTGGAGCTTATGATTCACATTCGATTTAGCAATGAGGGTATGGATTTATAGGTCGGTTTAAACAGTACCACCATATATTATATAAAACATATCAACATATCATCCCTTTATATTTTTTTATAAACATAAGCTTGTAGGATGGAGGTATATGGGGGCATGTGACTTTCTGGAAGGCATTCTTAATATCTTTCATGTTGTATCCAAAGTTGCTAAATAATTTTATTAAATGTTCTTTTTCATCAACTTTATGATCAACTCCAAAGATTTTGAAGGCTCTAGAGGCCAAGGTTTTAATGACCTTGATATTTTATGAGGGACGATGATGAGACTATGTGTGGAGGTAATTTTTTGTGTGTGTTTCTTTGGATAGACCTTGTAATCTAATTTTCGATAAGGTTTCCTTATGATAAGAATATCAAGGAAGGGAATGCAACCATTTTCTTCTTCCTCCATGGTGAATTGAATGTCTTTTGAGATGCTATTGAGGTGGTATAAACCTATATGAATCACATAAACATGAATTCAAAAATATTCGCTATTATTTAATATTGTAAATTCAACATTGTAATATTCACTCTTATTAGATATATAATTATTTAAGTTTATTACTTCTTCTAATCTGTTGTGATCCCATGCTTCCAATGACAAACTCAAGAACTACAACTTCAAATTTAACGACATAATGACAGTTTTATGTAATGACCTATCTAGACTACCTGAATTCAAAAATATTCACTATTATTAAATATTATAAATTCAACATTGTAATATTCACTCTTATTAAATATGTAATTATTTAAGTTTATTACTACTTGTAATCTGTTGTGATCCCATGCTTTCAATGCCAAGAATTACATCTTCAAATTTAACGACATAATGAAAATTTGATGTAATGACCTATCAATATTGTAAATCTGGGAGTAGGCTATGCAAAACAATAAGCACTAAGATAGATGCAGTTGTGTTAAAATTTACAATAATATGTGAGCATATAAAACATTATTTGTTTGGCCATCCAAGATATCTTACCCACAACATAGCTTGAACAGTAAAATCAGAGACCTAAGTTAGGTAACCTAAACAGAATATCAACTTCTTGTAAATTCTAGATTTGGTTATAAAGGCACAGGTTCAAGGAGGGTTCTCATCACCAAACTCTTTGTTTCAACGCTGGAAACGTTGTATCCATCTTGGTATTTTTATCCGTAATGGAAAGCTTTGGTAATGTCAAAAGTTATTTTCTTGGAAGAAATGGGCCCACTGCTGTTGGGTCTGAGAAGCTCCCAATTTAATTCTTTAATTATGCCATTGACCATGATGTTGAGATGATTAGGAGCATCTTCCTCTGTTGCTCCAGGATTCTCTTTCATATAACAAGATATACACGAGGTTTCTTCGCCACAAGCCCTGTTGTAAGGACTGCGGTTCTTACCACGGCCACCGATGCAAATTGCGATGAGTTGGCTAAGGCAACCGAGTGCACAAGTTAACAAAATGGCAGAACGAACACTTGGAAGCATGCATGCGAAGTGTTGGAGCGAGTCATGTATTTATACAGGACGAGCTGGTGGTTTCGTACGAATAAGCCAACGGTGGAGGATTGATAATTCAGGTGTTGGTTATATAGGTCAACCAAAGGAATTAACAAACGAAGGCGTCGGCTGGACAACAGAAATGCAGGTCGGCCATGGGTGGCATGACCTCCCATGGAGCGTATATATTATGCGCGTGGATGGGGAACAAACAACACATTCGAACTCGATCATTCGATCAAGGAATGCAAAGGAGCCTACAGTGACAAGGAAAGAGTGCAAAGAAGTGTTAAGAGGTCGAGCGGAGGCGCAAGTCTATGCACCCACTCATGGGCATAGCTACATGGTGACATCGCACAGGTTTCGGTTATCGGGTGAGGGCGCGAGTGAAGGTGCCTGCCATTCGGTTGAAGCGCGGGTGGTGACTCGGGTGAGGTCGCCCTTCCGGTGCACAAGTGTATGTGGTGGAGACTCGGGTGAGGTCGTCGTCGGGTGAAACGAAGGTGACTCGGGTGACTCAGGTAGGTTTCCCACCTGTCATGCAAGAGGAAACACGAGGTGACTCGAGGGAGGTCGCCCGCCCGTCGTGCAGTAGTAAACGAAGTTCGGTTGAGGAGTCTGGTTGGAAGCTCGTGTGAGGGTGTGCCTTTCCAACTCGGGCAAGGAACTCGGTTGACACACAGTGGTGTGGCAAGTTGTAAATTTGGCTAAGTATGAAACTTGGTGTTTCCAAGTATACTTGTAAATATTGAAATGTTGATTAATATAATATATTCGGGTAGACTCATTGTTCAGCGAGTTGCCCCTCCCTTTATACTATGCAATTGTCTTGTTAATTATAATTGTTGTGGATAATGAATGTGTATGGGTGTTCATTGGTATAAAGGAATAATAATAATACTTAGTTGAGAAACACAAACTAAGTAGACAAGTGGTTAGGCGTAGTCCATGAACATAAGTATTGGTGAAAAGAAAGTGTTCGGTGGTGCCGCACCTCGCTATAAGCAGTTGAAAGACTACTGCAAGTGTAGGGGCGTGACAGGGGGTATCAGAGCAGGCGGGCAGGACTGATGTTGGCGGATGATAGTTGGGATCAAGAGCAAGGTTTGATCATGATGAAGTGACAGTGGAAACATGTACTTGCAGGTGAAGGAAGTTGGTTTCACACAAGTGAAACAAGAACTGGTTCAGTTTGTAGGGTACAGGTGAAGCTGGTGAATGTGGAGAACACTGAAATGGTAAAGGTGGTAGATGAACCTATGGAAGGTGAATCTAGCCATAATACAACTGAAGTCTTCCAGTACAAAGTGTTGGAACAGGTGAGTAGATGGGTTTCTGACTGTGTTTCGATGAAGGATGAGAATGTGAAGATTCGGGAAAGCTGTTCGAAGCTGAGGAAGGAACTTGAAGAACTCAAGTCCCAATACGGAAGTACGATGGATGGTGAACTCAGGGGACTTGACAAGGGGATATGATAGAATGGTCTTGATCTTCAACAGCTCTTGGATGAAAGAGCCTGGTTGAGGAAGAAAAGTGCCATGGTGGAGATCGAAATCAAGCAACTTGAGGAGGAGATAAAGAAGAAACTTCTTGGTAAGAAGGTTGTTGTAATTGAGCAGGATGAGATCGACTACATTGACAGGCTGGGGACTCACTACTGTAACAATCTAGAGGATGTTCGGAAGCTTAGTTCTATGAAGGTAGTCAATGGGCACTTGGTTGGTGCACTTAAGCAAAATGCGATGGAGGACAACCTTGAAGGAAGTCAAGCTAAGCCAGGATCGAATTGCTTAGAAGAGCCAAGCAAGGAAGTGAAGTACCTTAGGAGGAATGTCAAATTGGAGCACAAGCCAGTGGACACTTCTGAGGCCGAGTTTTTGAAGAAGGTTGATGATGTGAGACACAAGATAAAGCCGATAGAAGGAGCTGATTCCTTGAAGCTGAGTTTTGTGCAGGTGACCGTGAAAGGCAAGAGATTTGCAGCTTTGGTGGATACGGGGGCTACTCATAGCTTCTTGAGTAAGAAGGCAGCAAAGTCTTTTGGGAAGAAAGCTGAAATGGAGAGGGAGTGGAGTGCTTTCAAAGCAGCCAACTCTACCATGAAAGCTATTACTGGTGTGATGGAGAAGACTCAGGTGAGAGTGGGATTGTGGTTTGGAAAGTTGGACTTGAGGATTGTGGACATGGATGATCATTCTATGATGATGGGGCAAGATTTCATGAAGCTTGCACAAGCCATACCAATGGTGGACTGGGACATTCTCTTGATCACAGTTGGAGGAAGAACTATGTTGGTTCTGATGAATAGAAGGAGTTGCTTGGGGTATAGACCGAGGATGAATTCTATGAATTTGTATCCCAAAGATCCGAATGTGAAGCATGAGGATGTGGACCAAAGAGGAGTTGGGAGTATGACTTAAATAACGAAGGAAGAGAAGTTTATTGACTTCGTTATAAGAGCGAGGAAGAAGGAAGGAAGTGAGAGGACAATCTCACGAATCATGGAGCACTTGACAGATACATCTTCTACTGATGATCTTCACAATGGGGTTGCAAAGGAAGGGAGTTCGAGTACTACTTCAGAAGCAGTGCTTGGAGAGGATTATGTAGGTTGAGATTCGACTAGTATAGTGGAATTTTGTAAATATGCTATGGGCATATATGAATTTCAGTTGACAAAGGACAAGCTAGGCGAGCTTGGGTGTACATGTGAGGAGGTTGAGGCTGTGCATAGATATTTGAGGACACAGTATCAATCTGATACATGGGTGGATGAGAGTCAGGGAGGAAACTTTCTGGCCCTCCTTTCTCTATTGACAACCTTGGAGATGGGTTGGTGCAGGGACTTTGAGTGGAAGGGGCTGCACCACCTTGACAAGGGACATTGGAGAGGCTCCTTTATGACAGATTTGCAGACTTGGATGCGGATGATTAGATGTTGGGATGAGACCACTTGGTTGGGCATCATGGACAACTAGAGTCATGGACATCAGGTTGGAGACATGGAGCATGAGTATGCAGGGACATGATGCAGGAGCATGTATAGAGGTGTCACTCATGGACATTCTATGGGAATTCCGAGGCAAAGATGTTGTGCAAATGCTGATATGACAGGGAGATGTTTTGTATGAGCCGATGGAGAGGTTGTACACTCCTTGTACAACAAGACCGTGGACTGGACATGTTGTAGATAGGATGGGGTTTCCATTGACTTAAGCATGGGATTGAGAGTAGACTTTGATGAGTCTGAGATGTAGCAGAAGTCAGGAAAAGAATGATGATGGCATAAGGATGTGCATTCATGTGGTTTGGGCATATGGTTGGATTAGCTACCTGACTAGTTTGAGTCATGAGGGGTACCCGTGTATAGACGAGTGATAGGATCAGAGGAGTATCTTGGCAGGTAGACTACGGAAGGATGACACATGATGGAGATGGTGGTTCTACATATGATGCAAAGATGTTTGCAATATGTGGAGTAGTTGATATCATGGATACGATTGTTCACATATGAAAATATTGGTGACAAGACGGTTACTGGGATGGGATATTGTCGAGGACGACAATGACTTCAGGTGGGGGAGGATGTAAGGACCAACGGTTCTTACCACGGCCACAAATGCGAAGTGAAACGAGTTCCCTAAGGAAATTGAGCGCACGAGTTAACAAAATGGAAGAACGAACACTTGGGAGCGTGCATGAGAAGTGTTGGAGTAAGTCATGTATTTATAGAGGACGAGCTGGTGTGTTCATACGAATAAGCCGACGATGGAGGATTGATAATTCGGGCGTTGGTTAGATAGGCCAATCGAAGGAATTAACAAACGAAGGCGCCTGATGGACAATAGAAATGTAGGTCGGCCATGGGTGGCACGACAGCCCATGGAGCGCATATATTATGCACGTGGATGGGGAGCAAACAACATATTTGAACTCAATCATTCTATCAAGGAATGCGAAGGAGCCTACGGTGACAAGGAAAAAGTGCGAAGAAGTGTTAAGAGGTCGAGCGGAGATGCAGGTCTATGTGCCCGCTCACAGGCAGAGCTACACATTGACATCGCACATGTTTCGGTTATCGGGTGAGGGCACGAGTGAAGGTGCCCACCGTTCGGTTGGAGCGCGGGTGGTGACTCTGGTGAGGTCGCCCACCCAGTGCACAAGTGTATGCGGTGGAGACTTGGGTGACGTCGCCGTCGGGTGAAACGAAGGTGACTCGGGTGACTCGGGTAGGTCGCCCACATGTCGTGCAAGAGGAAACGTGGGGTGACTTGGGGGAGGTCGTTCGCCCATTGTGCAGTGGTAAACGAAGTTCAGTTGAGGAGTGCAGTTGGCAGCTCGTGTGAGGGCATGCCCGCCCAACTTGGGCAAGGAACTTGGTTGACACACGGTGGTGTGGCAAGTTGTAAATTTGGTTAAGTATGAAACTTGGTGTTTCCAAGTATACTTGTAAATATTGGAAAGTTGATTAATATAATATATTCGGGCAGACTCATTGTTCAGCGAGTTGCCCCTCCCTTTATATTGTGCAATTGTCTTGCTAATTATAATTGTTGTAGATAATGAATATATATGGGTGTTCATTGGTATAAAGGAATAATAATAATACTTAGTTGAGAAACACAAACTAAGTAGACAAGTGGTTATGCGTAGTCCATGAACATAAGTATTGGTGAAAAGAAAGTGTTCGGTGGTGCCGCACCTCGCTGTAAGCAGTTGAAAGACTACCACAGGTGTAGGGGCATGAAACCTGTCCTCCTATGATCACCATGCCCATACAATTACTATACAGTTTAAAACCAAAACAAAAATTAACCGTAGCTTTTAATAAATATTTATGGTAAATGTTTTAAATTTTCTGGAAATTCATAGGCAAAAGAAAGGTGGAAAAGGTTGTACTCTGGCTAATTTATTCTAAATATTAAAATAATTGCTTTTAATTTCAACTTTATTTTTATTTATCAAATTTCAAAATAATTTCAAAATTTACTAACATAATATATAACAACCATTTTACCTAACAACATTTAACAACCACGTTACCTAGTAACATCACTTATCACTTTTTAATCTGAAAATAATACATGTCAAATTATTAAAATTGATTCTAATGTATCACATTTCAAAATATTCTCAAAATTTAGGATCACATCAAAATACCACTTTACCTGATAACATCGGGTATCACCTCGTAATCAAAGTATGGAACATGCCAAGTCATTGAGGTTGGATGGGAAGTCAACTTCCTTGAGGATGTGAGGAGGAAAGGGAATGTCCATCATCAGCATGGGTTGCAATGCGGATATGCGATGACGAGAGCTAACTTTCCCATTCTCCAAGTATTCCTCGAACGTTGGCAAATAACCAGTGGTGATCCACTTTGCTTCTTGCATATACGAATCAAGATAATCCTCCCACTGCACACACGCAAATAGAGGCAAATTCAATAATAACTACCGAGTGAAATATGTGGGCGATTCATAAAGAAATGTTTGTTTCCGGTACGGAAATAAATGTATGTGGCCATACAGCCTGTCGAGCATAGTTGAGAGTGTCTCGACCTTGAGCCTTCTGTGCCTCCGCAGGCATTTCATTTATGGTGTTGTGAACCATCATTAATTCCTTTCATATATTGTGGAAGGCAATATGTGGTGGACGGCTCCCATCTGATCATTATACACACAAATATTGGTCAAGTGGGTGAATGCAGAAGAAAGCAAATATTCTTCTAAAATTCTTTGTATTCATCATCACTACCTCTTAATTGCGGCTGTGAAAAGTTTGAGCTCGTTAACTGTTCCGAAGAGGTTGTACATATCATCAAGAACAGTAATAATACACCATGGTCAAAAGGAAAACAAGTGCCTTATATGTGAAAAAGAACCTTCTAGACCTCTAGTGCTATGAACAATGTCTCCTGCCATGACACATGTCCTCTCTATGGAGGTTTGACTCATGAGTGACATTCCAAAAATTTTAATTTAATTATCAATAATCATTAGGTGAATGGTAGGGATTTAATGTCCACAGAATATTCTAGAATATTCTTAGTAGTATCCACAAGTCAAAGGATGAGATTTATCTCCAAAGTATTTATGTCGTTTTGCTCTTTTAATTTAATTAATTAATTCAAAAAAATATCATATGAAATAATAAATGGTTTTTTGGGCATGTGGTATTCATAAGACATTATATTGGTCCATGATTTTGTAACAAAGCCTCTTTAAAAATTAAAACTCCCCATGAGGATGAATCTCCATGGTTAAGAATCTTGTCACTTTTTTATCAAATGTATATATATTTAATTTATATATTAATTCTTTTTATCAATAATAATAATAATTATAATAGATATCATTTTTTTTTAATAATTATTCAATCTTTTTGCTTCCCAACTAATCTGTAGGGAGAGTTCATTTGAGCCCGAGCTTTGCTCTCTGTGAATCTCGCATCCCGCGGCAGCCAAGCCTATGTGCACAGCCGCTCACCATGAGTCATGAGCCTGCGTAGGAGCCCACGAGAAGACCTGTCTGGAGCCTACAAAGGTCCTTGCGGAGGATTTGTCTTTGCGCTTGCGGGGATCCTCTGAAGGACCTACTCCCGGCTGCGGCCGCCCTGGCTGGAGCTTTTGATTCTCCATGGAGGAGCCTTCTCCTCCTCCTCCCTCTACAGTAGAGGCATTCAAAACCCTTCTACCCTCCCTACCTAAGAAGAAATGCTCGGACGTAGCGAAGTTTGTGAAAAGGTTGGAAGATATCCCAGAGATCGCTCTCCCACCCGAAGGGCCGATCCAAGTAGCTCTCTCACTGGCAATCAGGCCCTGGTAGGTCAGTTTATAGGACTCTGGCCTTCCCTAAAGACGACTGAGAACTGGGTTGCCAGGAATTGGGCACCTTTGATCCAAAATAAGGTAACCTCGTACTTCCTTGGGAGAGGCTATTTCTTGTTCGAATTTTCTGCAAAAGAAGACAAAGACCTAATTTTCAGGAATTGCCCCCACGTCATGCGATCCCAAGGACTGTACTTAAACAAATGGACACTAGACTTCGATCCGGCGGTGGACGTGCCAACAGTGGTCCCAGTGTGGGTGAGGCTCCCCAACCTACCATTTCATTGCTGGAACTGGGATTCCTTGAAGCACATCGGCAACACTCTTGGAAAATTCATAGACAAGGCTAACAACAAGGATCAATATGACTGTGCCAGAATATGTGTAGAGGTTGATCTCGAGATCGGACTGCCATAAGCCGTCAAAATAGTGGTGGGTCCCTGGACTCATATACGAAAACTGGATTATGAATAGCTGCCATTCAAATACCGGAAGTGCCATATCTACGGGCACTTCGCCAGGGACTGCCCGTCCAAAGAGGTGGAAGAAAAAGGAAAGGAAGATGGATGGAACCAGGCAAAGAGATCCAAAACCTCTCACAAGAAGAACATGAATGGCAGTGCCAAAAACCCTCAAGAGGGCATTTCTCAAAAATCATCAAAGGAAAGCCAAGGAAATAAATTTGAAATTCTTGGATCTGAAATCATGACCACACAAGAAATAGAAGTGCCAAAGAAGATCTCTGCCCCAAAACCTTCCCCCTCCATCAAAAGTACACCAGAAAGAACCAAAGAGAAGGTCTCAGAAGAAGAGGCGGAAACCCAAGAGTCCGAAGAATCAAAGGAAGAAGGGGAAATCAGGGAATCCCAGTCCTCTCCCAGAAGATCTACACGAGGGTGCAAATTTGCAAACGAGAAAAGAGAACAAGAAACCTACAAGGACAAACTCCAGGGCAACCAACCAACGCTAGAGAAGCTCCTATCTAAAACCCTGAAGGTGACTAGGATTCAATCACAGGGCTCTAATGGAGCTCTACAAGGTAGAAATAAATAATGAAGTTTGTCTCCTGGAATTGTAGGGTGATGGGTACTGCATCAAAGGAAGAGGCAATGCATAGCCTAATAAGATTGGAATCTCCAGATATCCTCCTCTTCCAGGAGACCAAGTTGGAAGATTCAACCTTCCTCCAAGCAAGCAAAATTTTTTGGAAAAACAATGGAGCGCATAAAGTGTCTGCCCGGGGAGCGTCGGGAGCACTTGGGGCACTCTGGAACTCAAACAAGTTCTCACTAATCTCTTCTAAATACCCATTGGATCTTTTTAAAATTGCAACATTTAGAAACAAAGAAGAATATTTGTATATTAAATGTGTATGCTTCAAACAATGCAGGTGAGAAAAATAACTGTTGGGACTCCATCAAAAGCCTAGTAGATCTAGAAAACTTGGAAAATATTATCATTGTTGGAGATCTAAATCTCACACTCCAAGCCTCAGAAAAAAGAGGAGGCATCATAGTCAGGGATCCGGTAAGAGAATGGGTCGAAGATCTCATGCAAGAATGGGACCTGCTAGATATAAAACCAGTCACAGGCATGTTCACCTAGTCAAACAAGAGAGTGGGGACGGGATACATAGCAACAAGATTTGATCGTTTTCTTGTCCAAAGCTCCTTCCTTCTCTTGGGGCTGGAGGCTAGAATGCGCATTCTCCAAAGCAGTGTCTCAGACCATAATCCTATCAGTCTAGAACTGATTCCTTCTAAAGACCTAGGGCCTATACCTTTCAGGTTTAGCTCCCTATGGATCAAAGAGACATATTTCTTGCAAAATATTAGAGAATGTTGGAAAGAGCCAGTCAAGGGATCTCCATTCTTTGTATGGGAGGAAAAACTTCACAGGGTTAAAAAAATGCTAAAGGGTTGGGTAAAGACCTTGCCTAATCCTGCAGTGGACAAAAAAAAAAAAAAAAAAAAAAATTCAAAAAGATCTGGAAATTCAACACCTTCATTTGGAAGTTGCGAAATCACCAAAGAAGAGCTAGATAAGGAATACTAGCTGCAACAAAAATTCCATAGGGCATGCCTGGCAGAAGAGGAATTTTGGAGGCTCAAGTCAAGGAGTCTATGGCTCAAGGTTGGAGACCGTAAGTCTTCTTTTTTTCATAAGCAGGCCCAAGCTAGAAAATGTTGTGACAGTATTTCAGAAATTAAAAATGAGGAGAGCACCATAAAAGAATTCGTCAGCATTAAGAAAGCTGCATCAAACCACTTTGAAAAAATGTACACTGAAGTTAGGGGGATCACCCAAAATAGAAAAATGTTAGACGATGTCCCCAAGCTCATCACTGCAAAAATGAATCAGATTCTAGAAAATAAAATTTCTACAATTGAAGTCAAAGAAGCGCTCTTTGTAATGGAACCTGACAAAGCTCCAAGTCCTGATGGATTCACACCCAGGTTTCTTCAAGCATGCTGGCAGATAGTGGATAAGGACTTTATGAAAATGATTCAAAAATCCCAAGAATGCCAGAAAATTGGGGGCTGCACAAACTCAGCTTTCCTCGCCCTTATTCTGAAAGAAAAAGGTGCTAACTCCTTTAATAGATTCCACCAAATATCCTTATGCAACATTGGATACAAAGTGATCACTAAAGTCATAGCAAACAGATTGAAGAAAATCCTCCCTAAAGTCATCCCGAAGAATCAAGGCGGCTTTATACAAGGCAAGCAGTTGGTAGACAACTTCATCCTAGTCCAAGAGGCGATCCACTCGAGTCAACGCCGTAAAGAACAAGGTATGGTTATTAAACTCGACCTAGCTAATGCATTTGATCGTGTTAGACATAAATTTCTATTTGAAATGCATAAACTGGGATTTGGACAAAATTTCATCAAATGGATCAAAGCTTGTATCTCCGAACCCTGGATTGCCCCTCTTGTGAATGGCAAGGCTGAAGATTTCTTTAAAGCATTTAGAGGGCTAAGGTAGGGGTGCCCCCTGTCACCTCTCCTCTTTGTGTTGCAAGCCTCAGTCCTTAGTTTTCACTTAAACAAGAAACAACAAGACCAAGAGATAGTTGGATTATGTATAGCAAGAGAGACCAAAAGCATCAACCATGAACTCTTTGCAGATTATACTCTGCTCCTTGGGGCTGCTTCTCAACTGATGGTAAGGAAATTCAAAAAGGTTCTGGAAGACTATTGCCAAGCTTCGGCCAATGAATTAAATAGGGGTAAGTTCCATACTTATTGCTGGAACGTTTCAGTAGTTGCTACTAGTGCCATAGCCAAATGTCTGGGCTTTGCTGCTTCAACATCTTGGACTTCCTTCAAATACCTCAGGCTTCCTGTCTTCCACAAGAAAGCTTCAAGCAAGGATTGGCTCCCACAGATTGATAAAATCAAAGCCAAAATGCAGGCCTGGGGGACATCTTGGCTCAACTTGGCCGAGAAATCAGTGCTAATTAAATCAGTGTTGAGCAGCCTGCCTCTCTTCAACTTTTCTGTTCTTTTGGCACCAATGGGAATCATTAAAAACATAGAGGAGCTAATCAGAAAATTCCTTTGGAAAAGAGGCAAGAATAATGAGAAAAGGCTCTCCTTAGTAAACTGGGAAATTGTCTCAAGGCTGCTACAGGAAGGAGGACTAAATTTTAAAGATCTAAGCATTCAGAATTTAGCAATGGGAGCTAAAATGATTTGGAAGATTATAGCGCCAAAGCCTAGTTTGGTTCAGTTGGTGCTGTGGAAGAAATACTTCAGAGGCCAGAGACTCCGGTGTCTAGAACAGCAAAAGGAACATCTTAGATCCCCTGTCAGCAATCTTATCTCCAAAGTCGAGCCACTTATACGAGATAATGCCTATTGGATACCTGGGAATGGTAAACTTATCAGAATTTGGGAGGATAATATTATGAATAGACCTCCTCTAGCGAATTCAAGCCTAAGGAGATAGCTGAAGACGTGGATGGACGAAGGCAACATAAAATGGTTATGGGATATATCGGCTTGGCACGGTGATAGTTGGGCAGGCTAGAAAATGCCCAATATCCTAGATGCGTGGTTGCCTGAATATGCCACGCTGCTTCAGTTACTCCATGGAGCTGCCCCTACACACGCAAAAAACAAGGACTCGAGAGGCTGGGGAGAAAAAAAGTTCGGTTATTCGGTGGCACAGGGCTATGCCAGAATCAGGGAGAGACCCCATGTTCCCCCAATCCGGCCCCTTGGAACAACATCTGGAATTTCTCCACTATTCCAAAGATTGATTTCTTTTGTTGGCTGGTATGCCATCAAAAAATCAAAACAGAAGATAGGGTGCAGAAAAGGGGTTTCCTTGGACCATCAAGATGTGCTCTTTGCAAAGAAAATTCCGAATCTGCCGTCCATATTTCTCTGAATTGTAAATTCACAGTCCAAGTCTGGCAGGAGCTCCTTGGTACGTGGAAATCGATGCCCATCCTCCCTCACATTGTACCGAATTTGTTTGATGGGTGGTTGGAAAGATACCCAAGCCCAGGCCCAAAAAACAAGATTGTCAAACTTGCTTGGACTGCCCTGCCCAAATTTATCAGTTGGAAAACCTGGTTGGAGAGAAACAGAAGGATCTTCAGAGAAAAGGAACAGAACTACAAGGTAGTTGCAAATACAGTTAAAGGGCAGCGAAATGAGTGGTTGAGTGATAAAAAGGATGACACAATCTAAGCCAAGATGACATTGAGTTCGGAGCCACTCTCAATCTAAGCTTCCAAAAGTCAATAATACCTCTCATATGCCTTAAAGACTGGCATATAAGGAAAAACATAGAAGATTATCAAGCTTGGTTATCCAATCAAACTCTACCCTCCCTGTTCTTTGATGGGGCAGCTAAGGGAAATCCAGGAAGAGCTGGAGCAGAAGGCATAATTATAAATCCTAAAGATTCTTCCACCCACAGGTTTGCATGGGGTCTAGGCCACACCACTAACATCCAAGTTGAAGTCATGGCGTTGTACCAAGGGATCACAGAAGCAACTGTATTGGGAGATTCACAAGTCATTACAATGCTATGGTGACCAAAACAAATCTGGTAGATCTTAGGCTAGCTAGGACAATCTCAAGAATTAAAGGCATGATCAAATCCCTGAAGCTGGAATTTTTTCACGTCGTGAGAACTAACAAAAAAGAAGCAGATGTAGAAGCAAATAAGGCAGCCCAGTTAGATGCTGGAACTATACTAAGAGACAATGAAGCCTCATGGGACCCAATCCCTTAAAAATTCGTTATGTTCTACCGTCTTTTGCTGAAGCAGTTCGTTTGTATACATAAGCTTGGGAAATCAGCTGGAAAAGGCCAAGTAAAAAATTGTAAAAAAATGAGATTCATAAGTGAGTATGCCATGCTCAATTGGTTGGAGGGACTCCAAGAAACCAGTCTCAGCTTTTGTAACCGAATCTATGGCATTTTGCCAATTAGTCAATGAAAGCTCCATACCTGTTTCTGTTAAAAAAAAAAAAAATTATAATAGATATCATTTTTTTTTTTTGGATTTAACTGGGTTAAGTAAGTCATTCACATATGACCATTTCCATGAGAGGTAGTTGTAACTGACTAATTTCTCATGATTTTTGAATAGTTCACTTAGCACTCATTACATCGGGTGATGCTCACATATGTATACTCATTTAAGAATTCACAAGCCTCGAAGCCAATACAACAAT
>APFE031010883.1:4466-60814 GCA_000404065.3 Pinus taeda
ATATGTATTGTAACATTGAAAGGAATATAATGAAAAATCAAGTTGGTAGTCTCGGTTTTGAGATCCAGTGGGAAATCGGGAAATCTCTGTGTATATGTGTGTTATGTGTTATGCTCTCACTTTTTTATTTTTCCTGTGATTTAGAATTCGTATGCAGGTAATTTTTGTACGGGGTTAAAACCTACATTTGGTATCAGAGCTGTTTTGGCTTCAAGGGGACGCCTTTGTTGCTGAGGGCTTTCGCTCGGGCCTGTGGTAGACCCTGCTTAGTGGGAGATCTGCAAGATCGATTCTGGTGGTGAAAAATCAAGTTTGATGAATTCCACTTTCAATCCCTTTTTTAGAAAATTTGTGTTATTATGTTTTGATGCTATACTAATCTACAAAAAGTCTTGGAAAGATCATGTTCAACATGTTGACAAAGTTATTAAACTATTGGAGGAGAAACAATTGTATGCAAAACCCTTCAAATGTTTCTTTGGGGTATAATAGGTGTAATTTTTTGATCATATTGGATCTCATGAGGGTTTTAAGGTAGACACTAAAAAAATTAAAGGGATGGAAAATACCCACAACAATAAAGCATCTTCGAGGATTTCTCAGGTTTATAGGGTATTATCGCATGTTTGTTAAGAGTTATGGGAAACTAGTAGCACATCTAACAACATTACTGAAGAAAGATACATCTCTTTGGACTCTAGAAGAAACTAAGGCCTTTGAACATATTTAAAAATAATTGTGCTAAACTATGGTCTTATCTACACCAGACTTCCCAAAAATATTTATTGTGCAATGTCATGCCTCAAGAAATGGAATTCGTGTTGTTTTAAAGCAAGAAGGAAGACCCATTTCTTTTGAAATTTTCCCAATCAAGTGAAATGTGTTGAGTTACAAAATAGGTACGTATTTACTCTTAATTCCATCACCTTTTTCCTCTTCTCTTATCTCTTTCATTTCTTGATACACTAACATATTGATGGACTATGATAAGAAATGGATGAACTACTTTATGTTAAGATTTAGCCATCGTAACTAACTTTTACTCGTATTTATGCAAAAAAACGATAAAATGAACAGTTGTTGTTCCCTAGCGATGAAACAACATAAACCAACAAAGGAATAATGGAGCATGTATCTTGCGATCAGGTCGGAGGATGAACTAGGAGGATCAACACTAAATATGAAGGGTATCAAAAGGTAGCATCCAGTTGCGAATCCCTCAGGATCGGGAGATCCTGAGGGATCGCATTTATCTTTTACCTCTTTTGGACTATAAAAGTAAAAGATTGTAGGAGGAAATGGGATCGATCTCTGTTATTTCAAATTGTAATTTTGATTTATAGACTCATGCTATTGGAGAACACGACCATATTGTAACACTACTTAAGTTCAATGATTAATATATAATTGACGTTGTTGTTCATTTGTATTCTTTGAAGTAGCTCAGCGGTGTTCGCTGGTGGCTAAGGGCCCAGCCTCTAGTGGATTAAACAACTTCCTTATGTTATATATTTCTGATTCTCACAAGTTTTATTGGTTTGATAATTTTCCCATTTTTTGTGACTTTATCTTATTCACTATTTACCACTTTCCTATATTGAAGTAGTACATTTTCTTTACATGTTTTACAACACTTCCATTTGATTCAATTTACGCTTATTTTAGATTATATTATTTAGACAACGAATCGTATTGATTTAATCAACTGTAAGAGTTTGGTTATCGTTATTGAACTCTGAGATTGACATCATTTCCATTTGGATTGCTTCATAGAGATTGAGTGTGATTTAAATTGAATCAGCTAAGAAGAGATTGGTTATTGCTACTATGCTCTCAGTTGATGCTATTGTTAATTGAATTGCTTGTGTGAGATTTGATTATGATTTCAGTAGAGGATTCAGTCTTAAAGCTTAGATGTCATATTTCCTTTAATAATTGCAATTTTAGTTTTATAAATGCATCTGTTTAGTCTTGTATCAAAGGTTTATACTTCATTTTAAGAAACATTACTCTCTAGATTCATAGCATGAACATATTGTGTACACTCTTGGAATAAAAGGACTTTCCCGGGTTGATGATTAACGTGGGGTAACTAGGAGTTTTAAAAGACACCTTTTATCATCCAACAAAAAGTATTTACAAAAAACTACTTATGAGAAGGAAATGTTGGCAATACTACATACCTTGAAGAAATGGTTCCCTTATCTAATGGGAAGACACTTCAAGGTAAAAACAGATCATGATAGCCTTAAATAACTTTTGGAACAAGGATTATATTTAGAAGA
Organism: Pinus taeda; assembly: GCA_000404065.3. Classification (NCBI taxonomy): domain Eukaryota; kingdom Viridiplantae; phylum Streptophyta; class Pinopsida; order Pinales; family Pinaceae; genus Pinus; species Pinus taeda. Next base: position 6,752 of record APFE031010883.1, read on the forward strand.
GAAACAAAAATGGGTCACAAAGATTTTGGGGTATAACTTTGAAATCATCTACAAAAGAGGAAACAAATGAAACTCTCAAGAAGGGATGAGAATGTGGAAGCATTGCTCTGTGCCATTTCTATTATCCAACCTGATTGGATAACTAAATCGAGGGATGAATGGAAGAATGATGAAGAAGAGCGTATGCTCATTCAAAATTTTCCACAAGATCATAGTACATCTGATACATTTATCTAGAAAAATGATTTATTATGGTACAAAGATTATTGATATCTATGTAAGAAATCCCAACTAAAACAAAATATTCTTATGGAATTGCACACATCTCCTTTAGGAAGGCACTTAAGATTCTTAAAAACTTACCACGGGGTCAAGAAGAAAATTTATTCAGGAGTTTGTAGCATAATGTTTTCTTCTCCAACAAAATATAGATGAAATAATGAAGACGCAAACTTTGTTACAAACTTTAGCCATTCCAATTCAGTGTTGGGAGAAGGTTTCAATGTATTTTATCACACATTTACCCAACTCTAAAGGAAATAGTTTCATCATGGTGGTAGTTGATAAACTTACCATGTATGCACACTTTTGTGGATTATCTCATCCTTTCTTTAACTTGGTAACCAACCAACAGGGGTAAACATCTGATGAAGAGTTGCTATGATATGGTTCAACCTCCTATATCACCTTAAGGAAGTGGAATCAACACAAGAAAACCTTATTGACCTTCCTTAGGAGTTACAGGACCCATAGAAGCTAAACCACCCCTCCATGTGCTTAAGATCTGAGTGAAATTGCCTTTTCACTAAACCCCCCTATCGTTCCCATGACATGGGAATGCATGTGACTCAGACCCTCTAGTCACTCCCATAATTCCTAGAAGGGAAAGACTGCAGTCCTTTTTAGTCAGTTCTGTTTCAGAGACTACAAAATTTAAGCCACTTTTTCAAGGTTAGTCTCCAAACCACTGCTGGAAACTTGATGAGACTTTCCGAGACAATAAATGAAACCAAGGCAAATCCTAACAACATATCTGAGAATAGGGGTCTCATACTTATTTGAGAATCGACAACAAGGATTGATGCCTTCTCACATTAGTTACATTATCATCTATTAGGTCATTCATTAATTATTTTTTCACATACTAATCTAAACATGATGAGAGCCATACATCATAACTATCATAAAACTCATTCATAACCAACATAAATATCAAGGGTATAATAGCGAGATAAAGCAAATATAATAAAGTATATTTACCCATAAAATACTAAGGAGAAAGAGAGCTCTTATTGATGACTGCATAAGACAACTCGATATGGGACGTCCACAAACCACCCAACCGTAGACTAGGTTGAACCAAATATTTCTTTCATCTAGTCACCCACCTGCCATATTCCAAGTATGAATGTAGGATCCCATAAAACAAATCAATCAAAACCATCCAGAGCTTCCATAGGCCAAACCACCTCAACCCTCAACTAGTGATTCCACCTCTCGGTTGAACATCACTAACCATCACCATATCGATATCTACCCAAGTTCTCGAGTGCTCCAAAGCATTTGTTCCAACCCAGCCTCCAGGACTAGTAACTCAACCAACGAATGTTACCGAGCTCTAACTCATTTTTCCAACCAAGGCTCCAGGACTAGTAACTCAACCCACCAAGGGCTACAGATCATTTGTTCAACCAAGTATTCTAGGACTAGTAACTCAACCCAAGCTATTACAGGGCTTCCAGAGTATTTGTCCAACCAAGGCTCTAGGACTAGTAACTCAACGTAAGCCATTACAGATATTCCAGAGTGTTTGTCCAACCAAGGATCCAGGAACTAATAACTCAACCCACAATCTGAGTAACATGGGAACCAACCAAAAAACAAAAGTGAAACCCACAACAGCATGGCTATCCTGTAAATGGAAAGGCTAAGCAATCCATTGACAATCTAGCCAATCCTCAATGCCAATCACATATCATGATCAAATAACCACATTCATATGCCATGTATGCCAAAAATAGCAAGGAACCCATACATGCAACTCAATACCTACAAAACATATGTAGTTGTATTTGTTGATCCTGATGGCCTCTTGCACTTTCCTGCTTTCCTTTTCCTTTCTGCTCCAAATCCCAAGTATTCCATACTCCTCCAAGAGTTCTCCAAGAAACTATAAATGTCCATGAGTATGAGAGAGAGAAATAATAGAAGAGACCTCCACCAAAACTTGTCAAAAAAATTTCCAACTAATCCTCAAAATCATTTTTATTAATGTGGCCTCTGTTTACTTCATTTTTCATTATTTTCCTTCATTTTCCTCCTCACATGCAGCCTGTGACCTTTCACCTTCCTTTTCTCCTAATTTCAATTATTTTCTTAAATAAGTGCCAAATAATGCCTCATTCCTTTCCAAATCTTTTGCAATTTCCCTTTCCATTTTCCTTAGCCATTAATAAACCGAAGTGGCACCCCACTAGGGTGTTTTTTCCCACCATTCAACTTGGAATACGTGTCCCATGATCTTGGTATTATTTATTTTTTACATGGATCTTTAACCAAGGTTGGTTCAAAACCCTCCCCCTTGGACAAACACCCTCCTCAGTGTTCAATGATAGCTATAACCAACGATATTGCTGAAAACAAAACATACTTCCCATGGAGCTTTATAACGCAGTTCATTGCGGTATTTCCAATGACCACTATAGAAACATGACAAAAATATAATTTACTAGAGCTTTATAACATATATCATTACGGTACTTACAATAATAAACACATATACTCACACAAATTTGTTTCAACCAAAAAATAATCATACTATCTATCGAGCTTTATAAATCCAACTCAATTTAGTATTCACGATAATATATACATATACACATATGCACATTTTCTCAATCAAGAAATAAAGGATACATTGCCTGCATCAACAACAAGGGAATCCAAAGGCTCACACTTCCACCCTCAAGTAATACTAGGATTCACCTCCTTCGGAAGAAGTCCATAATCCACCGCCAAAGTCAAACTACATCCAATGTCTAATGCTACAACCTTGTGCCACCTATCCTCTATTATGAAACCAGCTCAAAAAAAGATAGAAAAGATAGATCAACTCCTTATAAATAAGCCTCTTCAAGGGGGAAACCTCCTTTACATTACACAAATGAACAATTCTTGGATGATACAAATGACAAGACCTCCTTTGTATATATAAGATTCTAAGGGGTCATAATATAATCAGAGCCAACATAACAATAATAATGTAAGGGCACAATAATAACACTAGTGGGCTTCTATGGGGCATAATAATAATAATATGGGAACTACATGGGCACAACAATATAATAAAGGGGTTGGACTAATAACAATAAGGGGTTACACTAGTAGTATAGGGACCTAACATGCCCCTCTCCTTCAAAAAGTGTTGTCCTCAATGCTTGAGTAGTTCTTGATGCTTCTGTATAAATTCTTGTCCTCCCATGTGGAATCCTCAGTGGGTAAGTTCTTCCACTTGATGAGATACTATGAAATTGATCTATTTCGTAGTTGTCGATTTCTGGGTTCTGTGACTGCTTCAGGTTCCAATATTTTTTTACTTCCTTATCAAGTTCTCGCAATACTGTTTGAATTGGGATCTTTTGCAAGTTTTGAATGAGTTCCCACTCCTTTGGGGATATGGATATTTGTAAGGCCTGATGTTTAGAGGAACACTTCCTAGAATCAAATGAATAGCATGGTCATGATCACGAACAGGTGGGAGGCCTTTGGGTGTGTCAAATACCTTGGAATGATTATCCAAAACGTTCTAGAGATCTGGAGAAATACATGATTTTGATGTGGGATCCTCTAATGAACATAATTATGCAATTACGCCCCATTGTACTTTATTTATAAGATTATTCATGCACTTAGAGTTGATTATCTTTCCCAGTTTCCCTTTGATACCCCTCAATTCAACTTCCTTTCCTTCCCAAAAACATTTCAAGAAAAGTTCTTGAAAATTAAATGTTATCATACCCAAAGATTGTAGCCATTGGATTCCTAGTAAAACATCCACACCACCCATTGGAATGGAAAGAATTGGGCTATTTGATACATATTTTCCCATGCTTAGCTTGATACTATGGCACTTTCCATAGAAATTTATGGTTCCTCCACTTGTAACCAACACTTGACATTATGGTGCTAGATATAGGAAGCAATTCAATTCCTTGGCTATCCAACAATGAATAAAATTATTGGTAATGCTTGAATAAATCAACGCTATTACCTTTTTCTTCTTGATATGTCCTTCTATCTTGATAGTTTGAGGAGTGGTAATTTCTTCCAATGCATCACAAGATATGGTTGGGTTCATTTCTTGATGCTCGATGTGATCTTTCACTTCTTGAACATTTTCCTTCTTGATATGTCCTTCTATATTGATAGTTTTAGCAGTGGTAATTCAAACGAATTCATTACAAGATATGGTTGGATTTATTTATTCTTTATCAATGTGATCTTTCACTTCTTGAACCTTTTTCTTCTTGATATGTGCTTCTATCTTCAGAGTTTGAGGAGTCATAATTCTTTCCAATGCTTTACAATATATGGTCAGATTCATTTATTCTTTCTCTGGGGTGGATTCCTGGTCTACGTCCTCTTCTTTTGATGTTTCTTGATACTTTTCTTCCTCCTCTTCATAATCTATGTAAAATAATTTCTTCTCAACACACTTATGACCTTTAGTGTATATGTTATCACAATTTTAGCAAAGCCCGTTTTCTGTTTTTTCTTCCAACTGTTGTGGTGTAAACCTTGTAGGTTACGGAAAGCTAGGAGAAAAAACACTTCCATAATTATAGTCATGAGTGGTGAGATCCCTTGTTTCCATAATTTCGCTTTCAATTTTTCTTGCCAATCTGAATGCCTTCTCCAATGAATCAAGTTCGCAAAGACAAACCTCGTATTGAATGTTATCCTTTAAAGTCCCTATGAAGACATCAACCATTTTCTTCTCTGGAATACCATTTACCCTTATATTGAATTTTTGGAAGTCCTCAATGTGCTCTGCCATTGAACCCTTTTGTTTGAGATTTATCAATTGGCTAAAGAAGGTGCTTGTCTTTGTATCCTGATAATGTGCTATCATTTCCTCCATGAAAATTGACCACGTGACATGTGGTTTACAAGAAAAAAGCCCTTTATACCATAAAAATTGATTTGGCTCTAAATAATTAGATGCAATACGTACCTTTTGTAACAGTGGTACACCATGTAGATCAAGATATTTCTCCATCTGTAGTATCCAATTTACTAGATCCTTCCCATCAAACTTCCTCATCCCGCTTTTTCTTGATTTTAGTAACTTGATCTTGAAACAACTGTAACACTGTAATTTCAAATCTTGTATTTCTAATCCCATGACCTGTAGTAGCCCTCTGCATCCTCTTTCCAATGCCACCAGTCTGATCAAAATTGGATTTTCCAAGAAAGTGTTATGCACAATCTCCCAAGATGGCCTGGTTATGTACCTCTTCTGAAGATCGAACTTGTATGAAGTACCATGTGTCACTATTTTGACCTTCGAATTTGAAAAATACAAACTGAAAAATACATTATGTCCTCATTCTGCAACTTCTTACGAAATTGCAATATGATGCTCAGAGAGAAAGTTATGATGATTTTCCCAATATCATCTGTTTAGCATGTAATTCGAGAGTCTGCAAAAACAATAAATTCCTTAGATCATATATCCAAAAATATAGCGAGACAAGATCTGAAATTGGGATCCGGGGTTCAGACTGATTTCTTCTCAAATGGGCTTGTTTTTTAGGTTCTGAAACTTCGTAGCAAAAATGTTATAGTGAAAATTATATGATGACTTGTTTTAGATGAAATTCTGGAGCTTCCAAAAAACCTACCTTCCTCAGATCATGTATCTTAAGATATAGCGAAACAAGATCTGAAAGTCAAACCCAAGGTTTAGTGTGATTGTGTCTCAAATGGGTTTTTCGTTTAGCTTCTGAAACAACGCGGAAAAGAAAAAAAAAATATATCGACAATTCCATGATGACCTGTTTGGAGCAGCGAAACCTTAGAATCCAAAGCTCTGATACCAAATGTTATGAAAACAACTCATGAAAAGATAGAAAAGATAGATCATGGCCTTATAAATAAGCCCCTTCGATGGGGCAACCTCCTTTACATTACGCAAATGAACAATTCTTGGATGATGCAAATGGAAAGACCTCCTTTGTATATATAAGAGTCTAAGGGGTCATAATATAATCAGAGAATACATAACAATAGTAATGTAAGGGCACAATAATAACAATAGTGGGCTTCCATGGGGCACAATAATAACAATATGGGGACTACATGGGCACACCAATATAATAAGGGGGTTGTACTAATAATAATAAGGGGTTACACTAGTATTATAGGGACCTAACATCCTCTCAATCAACAATTACCAACTCATTGTTCTAGGGAACACTCCCAATGTGCATATGGTTCCTTCTGGAAATTCTAATGACCAAAAAAGTCCATCCACATCCTTCCCTTCTCTACAAGAGAGTCCCTCAGGAAATCTAGTCACCCCCTTTCATGTAGTCACACTCCTTCCAAGTTCCACGTGCATCCCCTTCTCTGCTACATAGTCCCTTGGGCAACCCTTCCCTTGATAAGGTTTCCTCACATCAGAAGTGAAAAGCCAAGGCATATCCTTGCCTCAAACCATGATATCGGTCATAACATGCTCATGGAAATCAATGGACACTATTGGGTACCAGTCTCCCACAATGGCCCTGCTCATGAAGTGCTTTACGAGCATATTGTTGCCAGTTCCAATTCCTTTCATTGACACTGCTAGTTCTTGTTGTCGATTTGAACCATCCCAAGCCAGGCATTGCATGTTGTCATGTACCAAGCACATAATTTCCATTACATTCAAAATAAATTGAAATAAACTCAAATCATACCTCATCGATGGACTATCAATAAGGTACACTTACAACCCTGTTTGCCTCGTGTCACAACAAGTCAAACTAGCATATTTCATCGAATCATCATGAATAAACATATCACATCTGGTTAGCTCAAAACACGGCCATCATGGATCAAAATTGTGAATCACATGCAATCATCATAGACCATAATCATAAATCATAGGTAACCATCACAAATTAGAATCATAGATCACATGCACAATTAAAACTAAAATAAAGTACTGATATGTATCCCTTTTTGTATGCACACTACATCGGTTTCCATAACTGACAAAGACCCAATTCCTTCTCTTCAACCACGTACACATACACATAGTGTACACCACACGCATACAACTTCACACCATACAATACATGCATCTACACCTGATATAAAACACATACACCTCCATCCAGTCTACAACACAACACAATACATACACCTATGTCTCTTCTGCAATGCAACACAATACATACACAAGGTGCAACACAATGAATACATGTCACGATACCACGACTACACAATGCACATACATAGTACCACATGCCCACAACACAGCATGTACTAAATGCACACAATACCACATGTACACGAATATCATATGTATAATATGTACACAGTACCACCTGTACAAAACACAACCCGCACAACCTATGAAAAGCATCATATGTACATTGAACCACCTGCACAACGTGTAGACAATGCCACATGTACACTGCACCACCTATACAATGTGTACACAATACCACATGTACACATCACCACATGCACGACATGTACACGACATCACATGTAGACAACGCCACATACACGACATGTACACACCACCGCCTGCACACACCACCACATGTACAACATGTACACAACACCACATGCACACAGCGTGATCCAAAATGGATCTTGTAATTCAAGTCAGAATATTACCATATGTTGATGAGAAAGATGGTCCTAGGTGGAAAAGTTGTTATTGAATTTTGCAGAGTTCAATTGTGTCAATTGACTGTGAAGCTAGTGCTAGGATGAAGAGTTCAATGCATTGATTTCGGTGATGTCTCTGGATTTCTTTTTGGCCTCCCAGTGATGGAGAAACCATCTATCGAAGTTGAGGTGTCAAAGAAGGCCTCGCTGGCCATGTGGCATTTCTGCAATTGACACATGGCATCGAATCAAATCGTATCATTGATGCACATATTTAGGTTAAAAGGTGATATTTTAAGTTTTTTCCTTCATGGGCACAATATTGTTAATGTATGTGGTGGTGGTGAAAAGTTTTGTCACAAATACCATGTTAAAGTATGGAGAAATTACTTTACGAATGAGTGCATACATTAAAACTATATAGTGGGCGCATATGTCAAAACATTATGTTATGACTATAAAATTAAATGGAGTGCAAACGTAAACATGATATGGTTTACATTAATGTTTGGCATGGAGTCATAAAGTTTGGCTCATTGAAAACATAGTTATCAAATACCATATAACTATGGTAAATATTAAATGTTGCAAGGTGATATAAATAAGCAGAGTTTATATGTTATATGATATGCAATGGAAATCCATTCGACAGTCAACCATGCAAATTTTGTGCCACGGATATTGCCACATAATTTCCAAAGAATATGGCAGATTCCATAAAAGGCGCAAATATAAGGAATATTGTTATCAACATATTAAAGTTTGATGCATTGCAGAGATACAGATTCATTGCAAATCGGGTCAGAGCCACAGGGAATTACCTGAAAGGATAAGCCAAGTGAGTAGCCTATTCAGGAACCAATGGATCCAAGGAGGCTATGTCCATAGGTTTGCAGTGATAGTCATCTGACTCAGATATGCAAGGTGTCTTTGTCAGCAAGCCAGTAAGGCAGATGTGGCATGGTGTAGGTTGAATCGCTAGATGCCAAAGGTCAGGTTCTGTTGACTGCCAAAATGGTCTGCCAACTTGTCCAAAAAACACCAACATGTAAATTTGTTGCTGATTCGGTCAGCGCCATGGGGAGAGTGGACGTATTAAGGTATGTTACATTATGGAGATGCAAATCAGGTGTAAGTCCATTCAATGCCACGGGGACTTTTCGGAATGGATAAGCACAGTCATACAGACATGGCCTGCTATCAAGATGTTGACCCCAGTGGTGCAGAAACCATCCAGGTTAGTTGGCATACAATTGAAACGATAGTGATTGGAATGTTGGCTTCGAAAAACCATGGATACATCACCGTCGAGGAGTGTGGGGCATCTCATGCCATGCGCAGCAGGCAACAGAATAGTGCCAAAGAATCAATGCACATCAGATGTGCTATGCCACAAAAACATGCCTAGTTATCACGAGGATGAAGATAAGGTATAAAAAAGAGTTTGAAAGTCAAGCTTTAATTAAAATCTCCAACGTAATGTGCATGTGGTTACGAAGGTAATGCATGAATGTGCATTAAAAAACCCACAAACGTTCTAATGTATGTGGCTTCAAACAATTAATGTAATTCAAAAATCAAGGTATTGTTTACCATTCAAAATATTTTTGTAGCTAGGTTCAATGCATAAGGTTTATAAGCTATCTCAGATAGCCAGAGTTGTTTTAACAACTTAAAACCAAAAATAAACATTGAAGGTGTATAAAAGGAGGATTGTCTTACCACTCAAGGAGAGGAATGGAATCCAGAGTTTTCCATCAAGAAGTTATTCTTCCTCAAGCATAAAGGAAGGAGAAAGTTGTAGCCTTGTGTTAGAAGAGAAGAGAGGCATTTTAGAAGCCCATCGAGTCTCTTCCATTTCCAGAGGCAAAACCCTTGAGGAATGAGGTTGCGCTTCAGTTTTCAAGCAACATTTTAGTGAAAGAAGCTTCAAGGTTAGAGTTTTGACATTTGTCTACATATGATTTTTTGAGCATTCCCTAGCCATCCTTAGGCTTATTTAGGAACAGAGATAGGTGCTGGAAAGCTATTGTAGACAACTTTCTTTCTGCAGTGACAAGTTGTTCATGCGAGCACAGATCAGTTGGTAAAATCACATGTAAAACAACTCTTGAAGCACTTCTAATATAACATTCACACATTCGAAGCGGACCCAAAGACATAGTCCAGGAGGGACGAACTCTGTCATCAAATTTATTTGTTGCTTATGCATCATTTAATTATGATGTTTTAAAGTATAAAGATAACTTAATATTCGCTTGCATTTCTCATTTATACAATTCATGGTTCATTGCTAATTTTCACTAAGTCAATTTCCTACCAGTCCCATTTTAGTCTTTCACTTATTGAGAGGATGATCTAAATTCTTCATTTTAGATCATTTTTGGTATCAGAGAAACATGCTCTCATATAGTGAAAAAATGGGAAAACAATTCAGGTGACTCAGCTTGATAGAACTAGAAGAGTTCAACCAATAGTATCAGTAGGAGAACACTACATTACGACAAATGGTTAAAGCTTTACAGAAGGAAAATCAAATATTGCAGAAAAATATTGAAGATTTATAGAAGAACCGAAGGGAAAGTAGTCCTTCAGTTCATAGCTCATCTACTGAAGGGAAAAATAAAGCCTCGCCTCTTTATCAAGAAGATGGAGATAGTTCATTTATGTCAACAACTCCAAAAGTACAGTCAATAGATGAGGCTATCGGAACCATTTTCTCATATTCCGAGGAAACTCCTTATATTCCATCATCTCTAGGAAATCATTAAGAGGAATATGAGATTTCCAGCAATAAGGAAATTGGAGCTTTTGAAAGACATACCTGAGGAATGGGAATGTCACTGATGAACAAAATGGGATACCAGTAGGGAAAAGGTCTTGGAAAGCATGGTCATGAAGGTAGGCTCCAACTGATCTTTGTCCACGAAAGGATGAAACATGAAGGCTTAGGTTATGATCAAACAATACGTGACTACTGTAGGAAGAGAGGTCACATTGCGGATCGATGTTGGTCCCTACACCCAGACCTAATGCCAAAATTTTTGGAGGAACAAAAAGGTAAGCTGGTGAGTCAATCAAGCAGTGATTCAAAAGGTGAGTCCTCAAGTACAAAATTAATCTTAAAAGTTATCAAGAGGATTTATCCATGTACCTTTTGTGGTAGTGATTCACATTATGTAGAAGAATGTTGGAAGCAAAAAATTTTCAAAAAGAAAGTAGGCGCTATCAAAAGTCAACCATGGAAATATGATGTAGCACTGCAAGTAAAGAAGCATCCCAGGAAGAATTTGCTTCAGTCAGACAATGAATCTACAACAACTGGACAAAGTTTAAGAAAGCCCAGAAAAATGGCTAGCACAAACTCTAGAGAAAAATTTTGTCCAAAATGTAAGCTGAGAGGGCACTCGAAAAGTGTATGTCTGATGTTGCCCTGTAAGACAACACCAGCAGAGAAAGAGATAACACAAGCACCTAGAGTTGATGATTGTAAGTCTTTATATTGGAACTGGGAAGATTATATGCCATATGTGTAAATTTGAGTTTGTAAATTGTTGACGCATCAATAGCCCTAGTCAAAGTTTGTAAGTAGGGTCTAGATGGTATTTTTTTTACATTGACTCATGTTTATAATAAAGTTCATGATTGTAAATAAACTTTTGGAGGTCCAAAAGTCTTTCTGTTGGGAGGTGTGATCCAAAATGGATCTTGTAAGTCAAGTCAAAATATTACCATATGTTGGCGACCAAGATGGTCCAAGGCAGAAAAGTTGTTCTTGACTTCTATAGAGGTTGATTTTCTCAATTGACTGCAAAACTAGTGTTAGGATGAAGGGTTCAACACACTGATTCTCGCGATGTCTTTGGTTTTCTGTTTGGCCTCCCAGTGATGCAAAAACCATCAATCGAAGTTGAGGTGTTGAAGAAGGCCTTGCTAGCCATGTGGCGTTTCTGCAGTTGACACGTGGCATCAGGTCAAATATTATCGTTGGTGCACATATTTAGGTTGAAAGGTGATATTTTAAGGTTTTTCCTTCATGGGAACAATATTGTTAAAGTATGTGGTGGTGGTGCAATGTTTTTTCACAAATACGATGTTAAATTATGGAGTAATTACTTTACAAATGAGTGCATACATTAAAACTATATGGTGGGGGTATATGTCAAAACATTATGTTATGACTGTAAAATAAAATGGAGTGCAAACCTTAAACATGATATGGTTTACATAATGTTTGGCACAAAGTCATAAAGTTTGGCTCAATGAAAAAATAGTTATCAAATACCATATAACTATGGTAAATATTAAATGTTGCAATGTGATATAAACAAGCAGAGTTTATATGTTATATGATATGTAACAGAAATCCATTCGACAATCAACCATAAGAATTTTATGCCATAGATATTACCACGTCATTGCCAAAGAATATGGTAAAGTCCATAGAAGGCACACATATATGGCATATTGTTATCGACGTATTAAAGTCTGATGCATTGCAGAGATACAAATCCATTGCAGATCCGATCAGAGCTATGGGGAATTACCGGAAAGGATAAGATGAGTCAGCAGTCTATTCAAGAACATATGGAGCCAAGGAGGCTATGTCAATAGGTTTGCAGCGATAGTCATCCAACTAAGATATGTGAGGTGGTTATGTCAGCAAGTCAACAAAGCAAAGGTGGCACAATGTAGGTCAAAGTGCTTGACGCCAAAGGTCAAGATTCCATTGACTACCGAAATGGTAGGCGAACCTATCCACAAAGCATCAGCATGCAAATCCATTGCAAATCCGGTCAGTACCATGGAGATTGTGGACGTATTAAGGTCTATTTCATTGTGGAGATGAAAATCAGTTGCAAGTTCGGTCAGTGCCATGGGGATTTACCCGAATGGATAAGCGTAGTTTTGGAGACATGGCATGCTATCAATCTATCGATGCCATAGGTGCAGAAATCATCTGAGTTAGTTTGTATACGATTGAACCAGCAAGTATTGCAATTTTGGCTTCGAAAAACCAAGGATACATCACCACCGAGGAGTGTAGGGCATCTCATGCCAAACACAACAGGCAATAGAACAATGGCAAAGAATTCGTGCACAACAGACGCGTTATGCCACGAAAACATGCCTAGTCATCATGAGGATGAAGATAAGGTATAAAAAATATTTTCAAATTCAGCCTTTAATTAAAAGCTCCAATGTAATGTGCATTAAAAAACCAACAAACATGCTAATGTATGTGGCTTCAAACAATTAATGTAATTCAAAAATCACGGTATTGTTTACCACTCAAAATAACTTTGAAGCTAAGTTCATGCATAAGGTTTATGCGCTATCTAAAATAGCCAAAGTTGTTTTAACAACTTAAAACCAAAAATAAACATTGAAGGTGTATAAAAGGAGGATTGTCACACCATTCAAGGAGAGGAATGGAATCTAGAGTTTTCCATCAAGAATATATTCTTCCTCAAGCATAAAGGAAGGAGAGAGTTGCAACCTTGTGTTAGAAGAGAAGAGAAGCATTTCAGAAGCCTATCAAGTCTCTTCCATTTCCAGAGGCGAAACCCTTCAAGAAGGAGGTTTCTCTTCAGTTTTCAAGTGACAGTTCAGTGAAAGAAGCTTCAAGGTCAGAGTTTCAACATTTGTCTACAAATGCTCTTTTGAGTGTTCCTTGGCCATCCTTGGGCCTATTCAGGAATGGAGATAGGCACTGGAAGTTGTTGCAAATGACTTTCTTTCTACAGTGACCAACAGTGCCTACGAGCATATATTAGCTGGTAAAATCACATGTAAAGAAACTCTTGAATCACTTCCAATAAAATAGCTTCACATGTGAAGCAGACCCAGAGATGTAGTCCAAGAGGGATGAACTCCATCATCAAATTCTTACTGAGTTTGCGTCATTTAATTTGCTACTTATGCATCATTTATTTCTGATGTTTTAATGCATAAAGACAACTTAATCTTCCGCTTACATTTCTCATTTATGCAATTCGTGGTTCATTGCTAAGTTGCATTAAGTCAATCGCCTACCAATCCCATTTTAGTCTTGCACTTATTGAAAGGACGATCTAACTTCCACATTTCAGATCACACTGCCATATGTAAAATTATGCACACAACACCATATGTACATAGAACCACATGTAAAACATGCACACAACACCATATATACATAGCACTACATATACAACATTGACATAGAACCATATGTACACAATGCCACATATCCAACATGCGCACAACACCATATGCACACAACACCGCATATCCATCATTTGCATAGTACAATATGTACACAACACTGCATATCCAACATCTACATAGAACCATCTACACCCAACGCTACATATGCAGTATGCACACAACACCATATATACAACAGACATTCAATACCATAGGTATAATCACTAAATATACACTATTCACAACACATACACAACAGTAGTACCATACATCTAAATACCACATTGTCTCTACCAGCAAATATTCTTTCCAGTGTCTCTTTGTCATCCATGCTTACCTTAGCATGTCGCAGATCACACTACTTTCATTCAACTTATGTATGCCTCAAAGTTACTTGTCATAACATAAAGAATAGGAATAATGCAAGCATACAATATCAATTCATATCCACATGATACCAACCTCATAGATTTTTCATGACTACTCTTCCTACTTGATTCCTCATAAAACATGAACATCATTATGTCATTCACCTTCATAACTATAAATCGTTCCTCCACAGGAATGATCCTTGACAACCCTATCAGACAATGACATACATAGATACATATATACATATATATAAACATTAGCACTAAACAATCATGATCTTATTAGGCAACGACATACATTCATACATACATGTATACATATATATACATTAGCATAATCATGATCACAACATAATTACCAAATAGGATTAGGTCAAGGTTAAGAGAACTCCCTTTATCCGTGCATAACATGTACAACATTGAGAACAACCATTCCCAAGACAAGGCATCTGATGCATAAAATCCATTTACTTTAACTCTCCTGATTACTTTTTTCCTTATTGTCTGACCATTGTCTGTTTACCACAATGGACTCAACCAGTCCAGTCAACTGTCATATTCTTACCTTCAACTTCCCTTACTCATGCACCGAGATTCATTTTAGTATTACATTACCTATCAGGTTCCATTCATCTCTCCCTGAGATCCATTAAATTTTCTCTTTCCCAACCAATTCACAATACCCTCAAAACATAAAAGGAAAGAACAAATGCAAACAGGAAGAAAAGCATGAAACCCAATAACAATATGACACTACAAACAAAGTGGTATGGCCATATAGTAGAAATAAACAAAGTCACAAATAAAGCACAAAAAATCACAAAAGAAAAAAATCACAAGATTGGAAACAAACACCATGTCTCAATCCCCATGGTTCCCAGTGCTTTCAAAGGAAAGTTCAACCTTAGCCTTCTTCATAATTTAATGGCAGTCTCTTTTCCATGCAATCCCTTGCATCATATTTCGATAAACATATAATTGTCAGTGCATAAAAAAACATAACAACATACTAGTTACCTTATCTTGTTGTGCCAAGCACGCTGCCTTGCAACTATACATCCACGCCATCTCTCAAAAGACTCCAATTCCCTTGACATATCTAGCTATAACTAGAAACTAGCTAATATACTTGGCAAATACGTGTTCATGAATCTAGCACATATCCATATAATGTCAGACAAGATTAGGGTTAATAAGAATTGATGTATTCAAAGCATTCATTTTTTTGGAATTGCAGTATCCAAGCATAGTCAAAGGAATTCTAACCCAATTCCATTCTTTTACCTTTTCACTTTGCTGCAGTTGAGTCTTACTATGGACTGTCACATCACCCAATGTTTAGTTATATAAACACATCAATTATTACCTTGTCATGCTAATACCAAGCATATTTCCCTGCAACTTCTCACACATGTCGATCACATGTTCCAAAGATCAAGACAACATATATATTAATTTCAA
Source organism: Pinus taeda (assembly GCA_000404065.3). NCBI lineage: Eukaryota > Viridiplantae > Streptophyta > Pinopsida > Pinales > Pinaceae > Pinus > Pinus taeda. The sequence continues at coordinate 22,660 of APFE031010883.1, forward strand.
ATCAACCTTTACCAAGTATAACAGCCATGTCATAATCAACAATCAAATCACATTCATTAATGCTACAACTATCACCTACTTACACTCAAGTACACATCAACAATCTCAGCACATATGTATTAGTACAAACATCTTAAAAGAAGATCATTTCTTCATGCAATCTTACAGACGCATACTCATATCATGCAATTAATCAAACATTCAAACAAATTATAAACGTACCATGTTAGATAAATCAACTAGATGAAATAATACACACCAAACACTCAAACAGTAAATAAGAGACATAAGAAAACTCATACCTGACTGTATCTCAGGGGAGGCTATCTTATCTACAAAATCAATCTATATTAGCATGATATAACTTCACAACATATCAAACCAAACATAATTAAGATCATGATATCCATAATAGTAACTAGCTAACATGTTGACCTCATAAGTTCATAAACAATTGTCATTCATGCATAACAATCACATATGCAAAGTCAATCTAGATTAGTACAACACATATCACAAATATATCATCTCATACTTGAATGTCAAAACCATAACCATCTACATAGAACAATCCAGGTCAACATGATACATACAACACCAAGATCTTAATTAAATAACCCTTATCATCAAGTTAACTAGCATAAAATAACAACAACAATGCATATAACAACAAGCTACTATCATTCATGACTATTCGACACATGTGCATATGACCACACTTATTCACTAACATCTACCATGCATGTAACCACAACAACAATAAAATGGAAAACATTTATGTAACCCTAGTGCATATAAAAATCCATTAACTAACAGATCTACATGTCAAACATACAATACTTGTATGACAATCTTCTCTTACCCCAATGTTGGGATGGGGTCCCCTCGATCAGTTTTGGGGTTAAAATAACCCAAGTTTTGGTATATTTTTGTAATTAATGTAAAGTCTATGTGATTTTTGGATGTGAAGCACATAGATGATTAGGATTCAAAGGGGTTTTAGCCCCTTGTTTATGTAAAGTTTGAGTCAGTTTTGAGATCTAACCATGGTCCGCAGACCATGGGATTGTATGTAAAAGGCTATAAATAAGTGGGCTTTAGAGCGTCTAAGGCAGGTCTATGTGGACGAGTGGAGTCTTAGAAGTGATAGTGTAGAGAAGTGGGTCAGATATGAGAGAAAGGCTCTACAACTAAGTGCGTAGAGGCCTAGGTAGAGTCCGCAGCTAAGTGCATGTTCCCTTGCAGTTGAGTGCGCAGGGTAGTCTGGAGTCTATAAAAGTGAATTGAAGATAAATAAAGAAAGTTACCAAAGAAATCCCGTGTTTATGATATATCTTGTAGATAAATAATGTGTTTATGTAACATTTATCTAATGATGCATGATTCTCTTGAATAAGTCTTAATAAATCTACGCAATGCATGTAAGGGAGTTTCACAAACACTGTGATGAATTAAGTTATGTTTACTAAATAACTTAGGTAGATCTGCACAAACACTAATTTACAATTGTTCTCTAATGCATGTAAGTGGATAAATAAACTATTAAGTGTCTGCAAAATCTTATCGTTGAACTTCGTGAAGGTTTGAAGGTTGTTTTAGTAGGGTTGCAGTACCAAGCGCTAAGGGTTTATCGATCTGCACGAAGGCAGATCTGAGGCACTAAAATACATCACACTAGTCTCTGGATGAAAAAACTTGGTTCTTGCATCCCCCCATACTGCTTCAGGTGAGACTGAAACCCATGCTATGCAGGTTGTTTACAAAAGGGCCAGTAGTGTAGGGATTTGTTGATTGGTACAAGTAATTCTGAAACTGGGTCAGGACCCTCTAAGCCAAAAAATGGTTCGGTTGTTGGGACTAGGATTTGCTTGAAATAGATGTGTGATGTCACATTGCTGGAACCTGACCAGGAAAGAAATTGAAAAGTGGTTTGATAGAAAAAATTCAGGAATTCGCGGCACAGGAAAACAGGAATCTGCACCTGTCAAAGGAGTAGTGGTTGGATAGACATTTGTATATGGAGATACATGAAATCTTCTTTTGCACCTTATCAATCTAATTATATGAGTGGTTAACTAAGTTGGTAGATGGTCAAGGGAGGTGGAAGCTTGACAGTCCAATAGTGTGGACTCTAGAACTGGTATGGTGATTAGAAGCCTATGAAGACAAGATAGTGCAGGTTGTCGATCACTAGCTCGATAGAATTATAGGAGGATTTGTTACAGAATTCACAGTTGATACCTCAGTCAACTACAGAGAAGCGGAGCGAGGATTTTTCAAAGAACTGCGAGGTAAGTATTTAAGATCTTTGAATACTTGGATTAAAATGTTGTTATCTGAAAAGCGGGTTATGACATTGCCTTGATGTTTGGAGCTACGTGAAGTGGAAAACTATTAAGAGATCGAGAGAGATCAGGTCTTGAATATAGCTCGTTGATCAGACCTCCTTCGAGTGACGACGAGGGAGAGTTACAGGCCTCACCGTGGAGTGTTGTTCAGCTAATAACATAGGGTTTTTCGCAGACACATCATCCATCCACTCCACCTCTCTTATGAAACAAACTCACAAAAATATAGAAAAAATACATCCATGACCTAAAAATCAGCCTCTTTGAGGGGGAAACCTCCTTTACATTACAAAAATGAAAAATTCTTGAATGATAAAAATGAAAAAGCCTCCTTTTTATATATAGGAGTCTAAGGGGTCATAATATAATCAAAGTTGACATAATAATAATAATGTAAGGGCACAACGATAACAATAGATGGCTTTTATGGGGCACAATAATAACAATTGTGGGGACTACATGGGCACAACATATAATAAGGGGGTTGCACTAATAACAATAAGGGGTTACACTAGTAGTATAGGGACCTAACATTCTCCTCTCCTTCAAAACGTGTTTCCCTCAATGCTTGAGTAGTTCTGGATACTTCTGTATAAAATTCTCGTCCTCCCATGTGGAATCTTCAGCAGGTAAGTTCTTCCACTTGATGAGAATCTCTGAAATTAATCAATTTCGTAGCTATATGTTTCTTGTTTCCATGACTTCTTCAGGTTCCAATATGATTTTTCCTTCCTCATCAAGTTCCAACAATATCGTTTGAACTAGGAGCTTCTCACCTATAACCTTCTTTAAGCATGAAACATGGAAAGCTTGGTGTACTCAGGAATATGCAGGAAGTTCCAATTTCTATGCCATAGTACCAATATTTTGTAACACCTTGTACAAACCATAATACTTTTGTGATAATTTATCATCCTTATTAACTTTCTTGAGGGACATTTGTTTGTATGGTTGTAGTCGTAGAAATATCCAGTCACATACATCAAAACTTATTTCACTGCAATGTTGATCTATATGTTGTTTCATTCTATTATGTGCCAAACTGAGGTTATCCTTTAAGAGTTTTAGAACTTGTTGTTGATGCTCAATGTGATCCTCCACTGCTTGAACCTTAGAATTTTCTTCTAAAGATGATGTGATGGATGGTGGATGATATCCATAAAGTGCCATAAATGGGGTCCTTTTTGCTTTAGTATGGAAGGAAGTGTTATACCACCATTCAGCCAGAGGAAACCACTTGACCCATTATTTTTGTTTATCAGTTACAAAGAAACGAAGATATCCTTCCATACATTGTTTCACTATCACAGTTTTCCCATCTTATTCAGGATGATAAGATGAGCTATGAGCTAACTGAGTACCGAAATATTCCACCTCTTGTACTCCAAAGAAACAATTGGAGATTTTTTCATATAATTGTTTCTCCTCTGATAGTTTGAGCACCTTGTCAATATGTTGAACACGATCCTTCCAAGACTTCATGTATATTAGCATATTATCAAAAAATACTAACACAAATTTTCTATGTAAGGGTTTGAAAATGGAATTCATCAAACCTTGAAATGTAGAAGGTGCATTGGTAAGGCCAAAAGGCATGACCAAAAATTCATAATGACCCTCATAAGTTCTAAATGTTGTTTCTGGAATTTATTCAATCTTCATTCTGATTTGATGATATCCTAAATGAAGATCCAACTTGGTGAAGTAAATTTCTCCATGTAATTAATTCAACAACTCATCAATGACAAGAATCATAAATTTATCTTTAATAGTAAGCTTGTTTAGCTCCCTATAATCCGGACACATGTGCCATGATCCATCCTTGTTGTGTACCAATACCACTGGAGCAGAGAAAGAACATTCACAAGGTTGAATTATACCAACCTCTAGCATTTCTGCAACCATACATTCAATTTCACTATTTTGGGCATATGGATATCTGTAAGGCCTAATGTTTGGGACAACAGTTCCTCGAATCAAATTAATAGCATCATCATGAACCCGAATAGGTGGGAGGCCTTTGGGAGTCTCAAATACCTTGGAATGATTGTCCACAACTTTTTGGAGATTTGGAGAAATAAATGATTTTGATGTGGGTATCTCTAGTGAACATAATTGTGCAATTTCTCCCTATTGTTATTTCTTTAGAAGATTTTCCATCCTGTTAGAGCTAATTATCCTTCTCCACTTCCCTGTGATACCCCTTAATGCAACCTCATTTCCTTCCCAAAAAATTTAGAGAAATGTTCTTGAAAATTAAAAGCTATTGTGTACCCAAAGATTGTAGCCATTGAACTCCTAGTACAACATCCACACCACCCATTGGAATGGAAAGCATTGGACTATTCAAGACATATTCTCCCATGGATAGCTTGATATTATGGAACTTGCTACAAAAATTTATGGTTCCTCCATTTGAAACCATTACTTGACACTCTGGTGATGGATATATGAAGCAAATCAATTCCTTGTCTATCTTACAATGCATAAAATTATGGGTACTACCTGAATCAATCAACATTGTTGCCCTTTTCTTCTTGATATCCCCTTCTATCTTGAGAGTTTGAGGAGTAGTAATTCTTGTCAATGCATTACAAGATATTGTAAGATTCATTTCTTCTTTCTCTAGGATTGGTTCCTGGTGTATATCCTCTTTTTTTGATGTTTCTTGTTCTTTTTCTTGCTCCTCTTCCCGATCTATGTAAATTAATTTATTCTCAGCACAATTATGTCCTTTAGTGTATTTTCTATCACAATTGTAACGAAGCCCTTTTTCTCTTTTTTCTTCCAATTGTTGTGGTCTCAACCTTGTATGTGGTGAAAGGCTAGGAGAAACAACACTTCCATCTTTATAGTTATGATTGGTAGGCTTCCTTGTTGCCATAATTTTTCTTTCAATTTTTCTTGCCAACCTGTATGCCTTCTCCAATGAATTAGGTTCTCAAAGGTGAATCTCATGTTGAATGTTATCCTTTAAAGTCCCTATGAATACATCAATCCTATGATTCTCTGGAATACCATTTAACGTTATCATCAATTTTTGGAATTCCTCAATGTGTTCTGCCATTGAACCCTTTTGTTTGAGATTTATCAATTGGCTAAAGAAGGTTTTTTTTTTTTTTTTTTTTTTCTTTTTTTTTTGTGTATCCTCATAACGTGCTGTCATTTCCTCAGTGAAAATTGACTAGGTGACAAGTGGTTTATGAGAATAAATCCCTTTATACCATAAAAATTGATTTGGTTCTAAATATAAAGATGCAATACATACCTTTTGTAATAGTTTCACATTATGTAGATCAAAATATTTCTCCATATGTAGTATCCATGTTATGGGATCATTGCCATCAAACTTCCTCATATCGACATTTGGAATATGGTGGCTCTTTTCTTCATTAGGAGGCATTTCTTCTAGCATCTTTGTTCCACCTTCCTTCAAACCTTCCATGTCTTTCTTCCAATATTTCATGCCTTTCTTAAAATATGCTTCTCTACCATCGATATTAGCTTCCCTAGCACATATAAAATATTTATCTTAGCTTCGATCACATTCCTCAAATCCCATCCAATTTTTCTTACTAGGTGTTCTATTTTCTTGATTCGAGTCATTATTTTTCTTTCTTTTAGCAGCTCGATCTTGAATCTATTGTATCTATGACATTTCGGATCTCCAAGGTCTCAAATTGTGACCTATAGTAGCCCTCTATGTCCTCTTTCCAATGCCACGAGTCTGATCAAAATTGAATTCTCCAAGAAAGAGTTATGCCCAATCTCCAAAGATGGCCTACTTATATATGTTTTTAGTAGAGAAAACTTGTACGAAGTGCCACATGTTACTGTTTCGACCTTCAGACCTAAAAATAATATACATACAAGTATAGTCCATCCTGTTTATGTAACATCTTATGGAATTTCCATCTGATGCTCAGAAAAAATGTTGTGATGATTTTTCCCAGGTTAGCTGTTTGGGATGTAATTCAAGAGCCTGTAGAAACCCTAAATGTCTTGGATTGTATCTCCAAAACTGTAGCGAAACAAGATCTGAAATTTTGGCTTGGGCTTAACCACAATTGTGGCTCACATGGGTTTTAATTTAAGAGTCTGAACCTTCGTGGAAACAAAATATAGTGAAAAGTCCACAATGACCTATTTGAGATGGAATTCTGAAGCTTACAAAAACCGTAACTTCCTCAGATCATATCTCTGACACTATAGCGAGACAAGATCTGAAATTCGGACATGAGGTTCAGAACGCTTTCATCTCAAATGGGTTTTTTTTTAGCTTCTGAAACTTCGTAGAAAAAAAATGTTATATTGAAAATGCCTCAATGACCTCTTCGGAGTAGCGAAACCCTAGAATCCAAAGCTCTAATACCAAATGTTATGAAACCAATTCATAAAAAGATAGAAAAAGTAGATCAATGACTTAAAAATCAGCGTTTTCGAGGGGGAAACCTCCTTTACATTACACAAATGAATAATTCTTGGATGATACAAATGAAAAGACCTCCTTTCTATATATAGGAGTCTAAGGGGTCATAATATAATCAAAGCTGACATAACAATAATAATGTAAGGGAACAACAATAACAATAGTGGGCTTCTATGGGGCACAATAATAACAATTGTGGGGACTACATGGGACACAAAAATATAATAATGGGGGTTGCACTAATAAAAATTAGGGGTTACACTAGTACTATAGGGACCTAACAACCTCCACCTCTGCCTCCACCACATACACCTTCGCCCAAACCTCCACCACCACAATCACCATTCAACATGTCGAACACAATGAAGTTATCAATTTTCAAGGGCATAGAGAGTGAAGATACAAAGCAGTTCTTGTTTGGTTCGAATGCTGCGTGGATAACGAAACAGATTACTGATGATAATATAAAGAAGGCATAATTGGTTACCGCTCTATAGGATCATGTGCTGACCTGGCATATTAAGTATTGTTCTAATAATCCTTTGGCAATCCTAGTAGAGACTAAGAATGCTTTAAAAAAAGAGTTCAATAAGCCTAAGTCTAACTCACTATCAACAGTTGGATTTAAGGAAATCATGATGAGGGTTCATGAGATGCCTTAGGAATTAGATCAAAGGTTGAAATGTGTGATTCGATAAGCTAACATGTAGCTCACATATGGTCAGCATCGCGAGTGATTTATAGCTTCGCTTCTACCTCACTTGAGGATTTCTCTGTTGCAACAAAAGATAGGAATCTAGGAAGAAGCCCTCGAAATCACGATGAGGTTGCATGCAACACCCATTTAGGATGCGACCTTGGGGGTACAACAGATTCACTCTTAGTTACAAAGCCTCTGCTTGGAATTGGAGATCTTGAAGAAAGACAAGGAGACTAAACCAAAGGTGCGTGTGGAAGTCTAGTGTCTGAAGTGTAAGAGCCAGGGGCATGATAAAGAACATTGTCTCGTATTCATGAATTATATTACAGGAAGGGGACCAATTCTCCTAAGGCCAAAAGCTCCAGAAGGACTGAGCTTTGTTGTTGTGCTATTTTCTAGATGGTTGGACAACATGTGACGAATAACTGTCATTTTCTTGAAAAGTTTGTCCAGAGACTACAACAATTGTTCTATAACTTCTACAAATTAGTGGGCCACGATAAGTGCCACTATCATAGCTATGAGCTAATTATTGAAAGAACACCTACATACTAGATGCAAGAAGAAACTCGGCCTCCAAAGCACGGCGCCAAAGGAGTGTGCAGAGGTTATCAACAAGGAGGACGAGGTCGATGAGGAGGAGGACCTGGTAGAGGTCGGGGTCAAGTTATTTGTTACAACTACGGAACACCAGGGTACTACCCACAGGAGCGTTAGAATCAGACACGCCCACCATGTCAATACTATAGCCAGCTTGACCACACTATATAAGAATGCCCAGTGCTAATATCTAAGATGCAGGAGAAGAAGGCACAACCTCAGCAACCTATGTAGAACTTACAAATGATGAGAGTTGAGCCCTGTGAGGAAGATCAAAGCATGAATATAGGGCTGAGAAGCAAGATAAATACTGGCAATGATAAAGGTAAACAACCTGAAGAGGAGGGATGGGTCCGCAAAGCCCCAGAGAAGGAAGTGGGTTTTAATATGAATCGCGCAAAGGAAACATTTATGGAGGCCAAAAAAAGCTTCGCTAAGGCATTTACCTCAGGAAGCCAGAACAAAGTGCAAGAAACCAACACGCCTACAGAGGTTGACCCCTTTGTCCTTACCATGTTCTTGAAGACGTACATGAAATTGTTGCATGATAGCAAAGATGTGAAAGGCCGGCATGAGTTAATAAACAAATGCATCAGCAAAGAGAATGTCCTTGATGAACACTGCATAGTTAGAAAGATTGGCAAACGTAAGGCTAGAACAAGGCGCAAGATGATTCTCATCGCGCAAATCAGAGATTATGAGATGGACTAGGTCATCTTGGATTTTGGGGTATGATGCAAATGTACTACCAAAGCAAACATGGGTAATAATGGGGAGACCTGCACTGCAATGGTCTCTGATTAAGCTCTGAACGACCAACCAGCAAAATATCATCACTATGGGATGGTTATATGGAGTAACTGTTGATATTGAAAGTGCAAGCATGATGGCTGACTTTGAGTTGATAGAAATCGTTGATAACAGTAGTTCATACCCTGTGCTCCTAGGAATTGACTTGGCCATTGACATGAATGGGGTGATCAAATTGAAGAAGAGGAAAATTTCATTTGAAAGGAAATCACTTCGGGTTGTAGTGTCGTTGGACCCTGCAGAAGAAGCACGCTACACGGAACCTGTCCACGACTATGAAGAAGGTGATGATGAACTAGATCAAATCTACAAAATAATAGCGCAAGAGAACGACTAGATCAATTCAACGATAGATGGATGGATTGCATGGGACCGGTTGAGTTCCTGTACCTCTAATTCAGATGAAAAAATGGAACACTTGAAGAATTGTTTGCATAAGTATCCACGTTGCGATGCAATATGATGAAAAAGTCACTAGGATGTGTTTCGTCAGAGGTAAGGAACTTACCTTATTATTATGGTTTAACTGACGTGGATAATTTTTTGGATGCACTTGAATGTGAATTCCTTGAGGATCACCTCTTCCAAGCATTATATTTGGCACTATGTTGTACGCCTGCACGATGGTGGGGTACGCACAAGGATAGATTTGATGGATGGTGGGATTATAGAAGAATGATGAGGTTATGGTTTGGGCATCCTAACACTAGATTGACTGAGAAATATAGTGGGAAGGATTTTCCGCGTGATCACCTAGAAAAATGGACTAAAGCATGGGGGACAGAACCGCAGCCAAAGTGGGTACACATATTCTACCAAACTTTGGATACAATTCCCATGAACTAGTATCTAGAAGCAGAGCTCTGCCATGGCACCGTGGAGTGGGATATATTGAGGGAAGGGTTCTTATAGACCTTTAGTTTTGAAGATGGCTTCATGAGCATCGATGAAGCTCTCCATAAGATTAAGGTAGTTACCTTAAAAATGCCACTAGAACCTATTGAGCGGGTCCAACCAAATCGGAGCACCTAGCTGTGCCATGTACTAGAATGCTATAATGTGACCGTTGAAGAGGAGGAGGATGATCCAATAAATATTAGTATTCAAAGTCAAAAGGGCATCACGAAGTCGAGGGCCCACAAATTTATAACCCGAACATCACCGCGCCATTGAAAACAAAGCAAGTAAACATTGGTAATGAAGCAGTGCTGAAGTTTGCAAATATTGGAGATTATCAAGACGAAGCTATTGTGGATAAAGTTGTTGAGTTATTCCGTGAATATCAGGATCTGTTCCCTACCAAGTTTTTAGATTTGAAGGGCATAGTAGGAGACTTGGGCATTATGAAAATCACTCTGAAGCCGGACGTGAAGCCCATTAAACAGAGGTTGTATCACCTTAATCCTAAATATAAGGAAAATGTTCACCTAGGGTTGGATAAGATGCTGGAAGAAGGCATCATAGAACCAGTTGAAGAATCTAATTGGGTGAGCCCCACGGTGGTACAAGAGAAGAAGCAAAAGTGTGAGATAAGGATTTGTGTAGATCTACAAAAGTTTAATGATACTTGTTTCCATGATCCATTCCCAACATCATTTACCGATGAAGTATTATACAATGTTCGAGGGCATGAGGCCTACTCATTCACTGATGGGTTCTCAAGGTACCATCAAATTAAGATCATGCTTGAGGATAGGAGAAAATTGACCTTCGCGATACAATGTAGTTTTTTTTAGTATATTGTGATGTCGTTTCGACTTAATAATACGCCTACAATATTTTCCCACGTGGTCATCACAGTGTTCAAAGAGTTCATTCATAAGTTCTTGGAAGTGTACTTTGATGACTGGATAGTGTTCGGACTAGTAAAGTGCCATGTGGAAAGTCTGCACCTAATGTTGGATACATGTTGTAGATACCAAATTGCATTGAACCTGAAGAAATGCATCCTCTGCGTTCCCTTTGGAATCTTGCTAGGTCACGTGGTATGCCAGCAAGGGCTGATGGTGGACCCTACAAAGATTGTAGTGATAGTGAATTTAGAGGCCCCAAGGAATGTTAAGCAGCTGTGTGCGACGCTGGGACATATGAGATATTATAGAAAGTTTATCAAATCATATGCTCAAATTATCGTGCCCATGGAGTAGCTGCTGAAGAAGGATGCAAAATTATGTTGGGATGAAGAATGTCAGCATAACTTAAATGTCTTAAAAGAAAAGATGGTCACTGCGCCAATCTTGGTATTCCCAGATTGGAAGAAGGAATTTCACATACATGTGGATGCCTCTTGTATTGTGCTGGGTGCAGTGTTAACACAAGTTGGTGAAGGAGAAATGGACCATCCTATAGCTTTCGTGTTATGAACCAGTCAAGAAAAGATAGAAAAGATAGATCAACGCCTTAGAATTCAGCCTCTTCGATGGGGCAACCTCCTTTACATTACATAAATGAACAATTCTTGGATGATACAAATGACAAAACCTCCTTTCTATATATAGGAGTCTAAGGAGTTCACAATAATAACCCAGTCGACCTAACAATAATAATATAAAGCCAAAAACAATAATAGGGAGGATTCTATGGGGCACAGTAATAACAATATGGGGGAAAATAGGGGCACAACAATATTAATAAGGGGTACAACTACAATAGTAATGGGGTAATCACTAGTATTATAGGGACCCAACATGCCCCTCTCCTTCAAAAAAAGGGTTGTCCTCAATGCTTGAGTAGTTCTGGATGCTTTTGTATAAAATTATCATCCTCCCATGTGGAACCTTCAGCAGATAAGTTCTTCCACTTGATAAGATACTCCGAAATTGATCGATTTCGTAGCTGTCGAGTTCTTGTTTCGGTGACTGCTTCTGGTTCCAATATAATTTTTCCTTCCTCGTCAAGTTCTGACAATATTGTTTGAACTGGGAGTTTGTTTCCTATAACCTTCTTTAAACATGAAACATGGAAAACTAGGTGCAATTGAGAAGCTGTAGGAAGCTCCAATTTGTATGCCATAGTACCAATCTTTTGCCACACCTTGTATGGACCATAATACTTTGGTGACAATTTATTATCATGTAGCATTTATTCCTCTTCTTCATGAGTCATGCTAGAGCTTTCAGGTTCCTTACTAGGTGTTTTCATTTTCTTTCCTCAAGGCATTACTTACCGATAATAATGCTCTACTATGCCCTTTGAATTCCTTCAAAATAAATTTCAAACCAATCTTAAGCAAAAATTTAAAAGAATCTACACACCTTTTTTCATTTTGTAGGAGCTCGATATTTCCTCTGATGTATCTATGTACATTCAAATCATCCAGTTCCAAAATTGTGACCTGTAGTAGCCCTCTTTGTCCACTTTCCAATGCCACTAGTCTGATCCACATTGGATTCTCCAAGGAAGAGTTATGCGAAATCTCCCACGGTGACCTGATTATGGACTAGTTCAGTAGGGCGAACTTGTACGATGTGTCACGAGTCCCTGTTTCATCTTTTGGCTCTAAAAAATATATACAAGAAGCTACAGTCTGTCCTCTTTCTGTACCTTCTTACGAAATTTCAATCCAATGCCCAGCAAAAAAGTTATGATGATTTTTCCCAGGTCACCTGTTTGGACTGTAATTCAGGAGTCTACAAAAAGACCAAATTACTCAGATCATATCTCCGTAAATATAGCGCCAAACGCTCTGAAATTTGGACCAGAGATTCAGCGCGATGTCTTCTCAAATGGGTTTTTTTGTAGCTTCTGAAACGTTGCAGAAACAAAGTTATTGCAAAAATTCCACGATGACCTGTTTGGAGCAGCGAAACCCTAGAATCCAAAGCTCTGATACCAAATGTTATGAACCAGCTCAAGAAAAGATAGAAAAGATATATCAACGCCTTAGAATTCAGCCTCTTCAAGGGGAAAACTCTTTACATTACATAAATGAACAAATTCTTGATGATACAAATGACAAAACCTCCTTTCTATATATAGGAGCCTAAGGAGTCACAATATAACCCAGCCGACCTAACAATAATAATATAAAGCCACAAAAATAATAACAGAGGGATTTTATGGGGCAGAGTAATAACAATATGGGGGCAATAGGGGCACAAGAATATTAATAAGGGGTACAACTACAATAGTAATGGGGTAATCACTAGTATTATAGGGACCCAACATTTCGCGAGTAGGAAATTATCAAAGACTGAGAAGAATTACTCGACGACTGAGCACGAAGGACTGGCCATGGTATATGTGATACAGAAATCCAGGCACTATCTATTAGGAGGGCATTTCAAAATGTACACAGATCATTCTGCTTTGAAATACCTAGTGAATAAGCTTGTCTTGGGGGGAATATCTGTAGATGGTTGCTGCTATTACAGGAGTATGAATTTGAAGTAATTTTGAAGCTAGGAAGGCTAAATGTGGGACCTGACCATCTATTGTGATTCGAAATAGGAGAGGAGACCAATAATCTGTAGGAAGGGTTACCAAATGTGTATCTCTTTGTGGTGTGTGTAGCGGATAACCATTTTGCAAATATCATTCATTTCTTGACTACGGGGATGGAACCGAAAGGGTATACAAGTCAGCAAAAGAAGGAACTCATAGTGTGGGTAGAATATTTCTTAGTTATGCATGACATCTGTATAAGATGGGTGATGATGAAATATTGCAAACATATGTGCCAAATTTTGAGAGAGATAGCATTCTTATTGAAGCTCATGGAGGGGCTGCAGGAGGACATTATGTAGGAAAGGTGACTATGCAGAAGATTTTGTGCACATGTCTATGGTGGCCAACGCTACACAATGATTCCAAAGCATATTGTAAGGCATGTGATGCATGTCAAAGAACAGGAAGACCATCGCAAAGGGATGAATTTCCATTACAACGACAAGTATCTTTGCATCCATTTGAAAAATGGACAATTGATTTTGTTGGGCCTATTTAGCCCCCAAGAACGGAAACTGGTGCATGTTATATCATCACCATGATGGAATATCTAACCAGATGGACGAAAGCACAACTTGTTAAGGATTTTACAGGGGTTACAACAAAAAAATTTATTTTTTTAGTGTGTCTTAACAAGATATGGTTTCCTAAAAGTGTTGATGAGTGACAGAGGTAAACACTTTCTAAATGAAACAATTAACACATTAACAGAAGAATTCTAGGTCTACCACCAAAAAAGTACACCATATCACCCATAGGACAATGGTACTATTGAAGCCTTCCAAAAAAATTTGGAGAATGCGCTGACAAAAATCTACAATGCACAATGAAATGATTGGGATGTGCGCATACTTGTAGTGCTATGGGACTATAGGAGTACTTGCAAGAAGATGACAGGACAATTTTTTTTTTAGATTTGTATATGGTTTCAAAGCTATAATGTTGATGGAGTATATTGTGCCTAGTCTCCACATAGCAGCTCTCACAGGTATGGTGGATTGCAAAGCCTTGCGGGAATGGCTCGCGCAACTGTTGGAGCTTTAAGAGGACCAATTCTTGGTAGGATTCCATCAGTACATACATAGGGAACGTGAAAAAGCATGGAAATATCGCCACATCAAGCTTCAAATGTTGAAGGTAAATGATCTTGTCTTGTTATATAATAGTAAATTCACTAAGTTTCTGGGGAAATTTCAAATGCATTGGCTAGGGCCATATATTATCAAATAAATTATAGATGGAGGCATGGTTGAGCTCGCAAAGCTAAATGGATAACTGTTGGCTTAGGGAGGCCTGATCTAGGTTTGGAAGTGTTTAGCCAAACAAATCTCGAAACTATCGGTCCTTTCAGCAATGGTCCGTGGAGCGCAAACTCAGGGCTCACCCGAGGTAGTATGGGAGTGTGATGGGACCAGGTTTCCACACCCTAGGGATGTCTTGATGAGGTCTGGAATGTTCATGAATCGATCCCTTGCATTGTGCTACTTCCGTGCAGTTGTCTGTTCAAAGCAACTACCTTCACAGCTTGGAGGACGAGCGTGAATGCTCTTTACTGTGCTTAGTATTATTATAGATCTTGAAAATTTAAGTAGGCCCAATACCTTAAGCTACCATTTAACATAATACACATGTACGCAATCATAAACTGTAAACATATGTATAAATAGAAACAGAGCAACAAATATGTGATATTCCAAAACCAACTTATCTTTATTAATGCTTTTTCCAATTACAATCCACTTCCTACCCTTCTTAGACAACTGCAGGGGTCCGCGTACACAACTACGGACTCTACTAGGCCTCTATGCACATAGCTACAGAGCCTCTTCTACCACTATGACCTGTGACTTGGACTTATAGACTTAGATTGAATATTACTTTTAGAAACCCACACACTTCATATCAAAGAAAAGCTACCTTCTACACTTAGAGCCTTGCTCTATTTATACATTCCCATGGTCCGCGGACCATGGGTAGGCCAACACATACTGGATTAAATTACAATATTTTAGGGTGGACTACCCTTAGACTTAACCCATTACAATTCGCACCCTGTGTACTTCGTGTAGCCTTAACAATACCAATACCCAAATTTGTGGGCTTTAAGCCCCAAAACCGTTATGTGGGGCATCCACTGCCCAACAGGCCCCCAACACAATCATCATGACTCATCCCGAGTGACCCGTCGGTGTGGTGATACATGCTGCCAAGGCCTCATGGTCCACCATCCCTATGAGTGACGCACTACATTCTGCTGCTCCATCCTTGCCTCCTGCAACATTTCTTCAAGCTCCTACTCCATTGCCTCTACTAATTCGCTTAACTGATGCTACTCATTCTACTCTACTCGGTTAACACAATGCAACCTCTCATAGTATTTTAGCTCTAGCTGAGATGCCAAAGGCGTGAACTCTTTGTGTAAGATCTGCAAGCTTGCGATATTTGGTCCAGTATACTCAATGTCTCGTGACATTTGTGTTGCATTTTTGCAAGAGAGATGTTGTTTTCTGTGAGGTCCCAATCTTCAAGTTTCATCATGGGCATGTGGCCTAGGGACACACTTTTCACCGGAATTCTGTCTTTTATCCCAAGATTCACCATTTTTCCCTTATCTTTCATAAATCGCTTACCAGACCACAGGTTTCGCAATGAAATCTGGACCAGCCCTACTATTTGTCTGGGGATTTTTGGCACTTCTCCCACCTTTGACATTGGACTCAGCATTGCAGCCTTGACAATGGACATTACACTGTCTGGAAGGTCCTGCGGCTCTTTTGGCAATGTCGCAACCACGGGGCTTACTCCCGACTCATCGAAGTTCGATGATTCCATGCCTATTGGATAACACACTATCTTAAGTCTCAAGATGCCATGGTTTGTTTGGTGGATGACCAGCTATAATTTATAGACTTGATGAAATTCAAATTCGACCATTCCCCCCTTTTCTGGCTCATTAATGCAATACTAGTGGTAGATCAGTTCAAATCCGGTTTTGACTTCATGTCTTAATTTCCCGCAGTCTGCTTCTTGTTGCATTAAATTGACCATATTGTCATGAACAATGTCCTCAACAACCACTTTCCAACATGTCCATGCAGTAGCATAGCCCCTTATGCATGACCGTGATTCCTGCAATAGACTCGCCCTACGCGGAACCCTGTTTTCGTGCAACTTTCCTACAGACTCGTTTATAGTCTTGCACCTTATTTCAACTACTTGGAGTGTTGAGACTGTGCTTCAGTCAATCAATTAGATAGGTTTCCCACTCGTGTAGGGCTTCAAGTGACTGCCATTTACTTTTCCTAGGAAGGGCTCTCCATTAAGCTTGCCAAGCTGAGCCGCGCCTCCATCTGTGACCTTTTTGACCACATATGGTCCAACCAATGAATTTGGAGTTTTCCACAAAAAATTTCGAATTTGTTTTCATATAGAAATACTAAATCATTTACTTTGAACGTGCACAACTTGATATGACGATCGTGCCAAGCTTTCTCGCTTTGTTTCTGTACTTGCTGATGGAATCCCACTAGAAACCGTTCTTCCTCAAGTTCTTCTTGTTGCACCGGCCTCTCTTTCAAGGCTTCATAGTCTGCCATGCCTGTCATTGCTACTATTCGTAAACTAGGTACAATGTATTCCATTCGCATGATGGCTTCTATGCCATAGACTAACCTGAAAGGTGTCTGACCCTTCAATTTCTTGCATGTGGTTCAGTATGCCCATAGCATGGCAGGTATGCACAAATCCCAATCGTTTCATTGTGTGTTACATACTTTGGTCAATGCAGTTTCCAGAATCTTGCTGAATGCTTCTACTGTCCCATTCGCTTGCATATGGTACAACGTACTTTGCTGATGATATACCTGGAATTCCTCAGTGAGTTCACTGATAGTTTCATTTAGGAAGTGCATTCTGTAGTCACTCATTAGGATTTTCAGGCATCCAAATTGTGTCAACACATTATGAAACAAAAATTTTGTAGTTGTAGTATTCGTGTAGTCCTTAACAAGCTGTGCTTCCATCCATTGAGTCAAGTACTCTGTCGCAGTGTTGATATAGTGTGCACCCGTCTTCCCTCGAGGTGTGATGGGCCCCACAAAGACTATCACCCATTTTTCAAATGGTTGCAGCATCATCTCTTGATTGAGGGGAATTTCATCCCTTTGCGATGGTTTCCAAGTCCTTTGGCATACGTCACAGGCCCGACAATATGCTTTCAAAGCTTGATGTAGGGTTGGCCACCATAGTCCAACGCGAAGAATATTCTGTGTTGTTGCCCATCCCACATAATCTCCTCCAACAGGCCCTCATGTGCTTCTGTGAGGATCTATCCTCGTTCAAATTTAGGTACATATCTTCGTAATATTTTGTTGTTTTCCATTTTGTAGAGGTGCCCCGCGATAACAAAAAAATCCGCCACGCGTACCACCAATTCTTTCTTCTGCTGGACTGAATATCCCTATGGTTAAGAAATGAATAATATCATTGAAGTGGCTGTCCGCGACGCACACTACGTAGAGTTGTGCATCAGGTAGTCCTTCCTTCAAATTTGTTGGTTCCTCACCGTTCTGAATTCGTGATAGTTGATCTAGGCCTGCATTTAAGCATCCCAACTTTGCTCCTTCCTGCGTGAGTACAGTGCCCAGTGTGACACACGATGCATCAACATGTACATGAAATTCTATGTCCCATTTTGGGAAAACCAAAATGGGAGTGCATACCATTTTTTCCTTGAGGATCTCTAGACTTTTCTGACACTCATCATTCCAACAATATGTAACGTATTTTTCAACAACTATTCCATTGGTGCCCTGATTTGTGCATAGCTCTTAATAAACATCCGGTAGAAGCCAGTGTGCCCTAACATGGTGTGGAGTTGTTTGACACTTCGCGATGCTTCCAAATTGAGAATGACAACAATCTTCACAGGATCCACAATCAGGCCTTGTCTACAAACCACATGGCCAAGCAAATTTCTAAAGGGGATGAGGAAGGTGCACTTCTTAAGATTCAGCGCAATCTGGTGTCGTCGGCAAGTATCCTTCATTAATCGAAAGCTCGATATATGTTTCTTGACTAGCCCAAATATAGTCCAATCATCGAAATAAACCTCCAAAAACTTGTGGATGAGTTCCTTGAATGCGGCCACCACTACGCACGAAAATATCGCTAGCGTGTTCTTCAACCCAAAGGGCATAATAGTGTAATGAAAACAACCCCATTCGGTCACGAACTTCATGACTCCCTCAAGTTTTTAGAATATTAATATTTCAGGCGTCATCATCCTTATCCTCTTCTTGTACATTGTAACATTCTAGGGCATGGCTTAACTGAGGTAACCATTCTCGTTGAACTATTTCCCATGGTTCCTGTGGTATTTTGAAAATGGCAGCTTTCACAGCTTGCAGCGCATCGTAAACAATATCTTCCCATAGGTCTTCAAATAAGAATTTTAACAAAAATCCCTTGCGCAAGATATCCCATTCGCCCATACCATGTCAAAGTTCTGTCTTAGTATACCATTTTCTTGGGATGACATCCAGTGTATTATAAAATAAGTGTACCCATTCAAGTTGGAGTTCTTCTCCATAGGCTTTGGTCCATTTTGTGAGGTGTGTGCGCGGGTCATCACGTCCATCGTATTTCTCGGTTATTCGTAGTTTTGACTTCCCAAACCTTAGCTGCATCATTCTCCTACAACCACGCCAGTTTTCAAAGTTTCCTTCATGTGTTCCCCACCAATGCGTAGGTGTCGCACGTAGCGCCCACTTTAATGCATCGAACCTCTGGTGCTCTGGTACTGCGCTCCCAAACTTGTTCAAGAATTCATCCACCGCTGTCAATCCATCATATGTTGGTAGATCTTGAGCCTGGGCGATTACACAATGCAATGATTTAGTCATCATATTACAATTTAGCGTCATCACTTCACTCAACCTATTGTGCCAGCATTCATCTTCTTCATCTGAATCCGAAGGGCAGGACCCTGCGTGCTCCCACGAGACCCTTCCACCTGCAATCAGATTTAGCAAATCCTGGTTTTGCGTGGTTATCTTGTAGATACAATCTAGCTCCTCGTCGTCTCCATCATCGTGCACAGGTTCAGTGTAGCGCTGTCCTTCAACTGGATCCAGCGGAACTACTACGCGTAGGGACTTTTTCTCGAATATCATCTTCCGATTTTTTAGGTTGATGACTCTATTCATATCCGTGGCCCAGTCTATTCCTAGCAACGCGAGGTAAGGGTTACTATCATCTACAATCTTTATTACCTCGAAGTCCATCTGCATACTCACACCTTCGATATCCACTATTACCCCTTGCAGTCTCCCCATGGGTAAGATATTTTGTTCATTTGCCATACATAATTGAATAGGAGACCATTGTAACACGGGCCTGCCCATGCATTCCCATGTCTGTTTTTGTAACACATTCACATCCAACCCCAAGTTTAAGATTACCTAATCCATTTCATACTCACCAATCTACACTGTCAGTCTCATTTCCCTCTCAGTGCACAGAGCACACTTCCCTAGTTTATGGACTACTCGTGGTTGACCCGATCCTGCGCACCTACCGATCAGCTCTTGTAGTCCTTTGACTACCTTATTGTCACGTAGTAACTTCATGCATGTCTCTAAAAAGGTAGTTCACATAGAAGGATCCAGTTTTGTCTCTGATTGATCCTTACTACCTGAAGTAGAGGCCTTCGCAAAGCTCTTCTTAGCTTCCATAAACATTTCCATTGCACATTCCAAGTCAAACACAGGTTCCTTTGTAGAAGCCTTGCGAACCCGTGTATCATCCTCGGGTTGTTTTCCCTTATCTTCTCATGTGGTCTCACCACTTCTGAGCATAATGTTTATGTTGGGATATTCTTCGCACGGTTCAGACATCATCATTTGGATGTTTTTCATCAGAGTAGGTTGTAGTACATCTTTTTCACAGATTTGTGCGATCAACGTCAAACAATATACCATTTCATGATCAAAATGCTCACAATATGGACAAGATATTCTCGTTGGTTTTTGTACAATCACGAGCATAGTGCCCAGGTCCTCTACAATTATAACAGATTAGCTATCCGCAGCCCCTTCTAGGCCCCATTCCTCCTCATCCTCGACCTCACCCTTGAAATCCACCCCGCACTATTGCTGTGGCTAGATCAAAGCCTCGCATTTCTATCTGCATTCGATAAGTTAGGTTCCTATTCATCATTAGCTCATAGCTCCAACATGTGTGCTCATCGTGGCCCACTAATCTCTAGAAATTACAATACAGTTGTTGCGAAGTCTGTGTGTACCTCTCCAATAGGTGACAGTTGTCCATTGTGTGCTTTCCTCCCACTTGGCAGATCACGCAACAAAGCGTAGGTGCCACACTTGGGCCCACCTGTGCCTCTAGTCTCAACGACATCAGTCCCCCTCCTGCCAAATAGTTTGCAAATGCTAGATAGTGATCATTATCGTGGCCCTGGCCTTTACATTTTATGCACCACACTTCTTCGTGTGCTTCTAGCTAGGGCGCCCTATCCTTCTTCAAGCTCTGCATCTCTAAGCATAGGTTTTGTAGTTGCACATCGATTTGTTGGACTCCCAACCCCAAATCCAGTATCAATGTTTCAAGTAACCTCATCGCCATTTCCAAAGCTTCTGCCTATGTTGGGAGCTTCTGCTATGATAGTTCCATCCTCAAGTGTGGTTTCAAAGATGCCACAAACCACGTGTGGTGTTGCACATCTTTCAGTGTCATAATAGCCTCGCGGATTGTACCTTTTAGTCTCTCATCAAGATCCCAGGGGGTTTTGCCTAGAAGCATTTCAATCTCCTTAAATTCAATGATCGACTGTGTTTTGTATTTCGACTGGCTAAATTCTCTGTTCAATGTGATCTGGATCTCCGCTATTCCTGCATTCGGGTGATCATTCGAGTGCTTGATATACCATGTCATCACGCGGTCCTACAACATGCTTAGAAATGTGGCCTTCTTAATGTTATCATCAATAACTCTGTGTGCTTCCCACACTGCTCTTACTACAAACCAAAACTGATCTTGATATTCGTTCCCTACTCCTCTGAATACAGGCAGTTTGATCGCGCTCACCATGCTAAACTACTGGTTCGGTGGAGGTGGGGTGGTTGAAGAATGAGATGAAGTAGGCGAAGTGGGGGATGGCATAAGTGGAGGTGACAACTGTGGAATGTGGTGCCTTATCAAACTGACCACACTCCTTGGTGAAACCCAAGCGTGCTCTTCCTCTCTTGCTCACAGAGGTGAAATTAAAGGACTATTTCCTAACCCTTCGATACCTTTGTAGACCTTTCTCCTCTATATCGTTCCACTCATTAATTAGTTCGCATCACCCATTTTTCACATAACAACAATCCAGGTATTCAAAGATTTGATGTGGTTACTGTTAGCTTCCTGCTACAGTAGGTTATTCATATTTCATGATTGACATTTTACAGGCCAAATATGTCGTACTTTGCATGCTGCAATGCTCCATATTTGCTTAACAGTCTCCAAGCAAAGAAGGCTAGTTCAAGTTCATTCAATTGCCTTCCAAATTTTGGAAATTTATCCCGGTATCGCCAATTTTTTAGTTAAAGGGAGGTCCAAACAGCCTAATCTTCGTCTCCCTAGGTTTAAATTTCCTGTCTTAGAATATAGAGAATGTAAATTTGTCCAAACAGCTTAATCTTGGCATATTCTTAGATAGGTAGAGAAGTGAGGACCCCAACAGTTTAATTTGGGCCCTGAAAGAAATAAGGGTAGTATGTAGATAGGAAAGCATCAAAAGAAAAATGAATGAAGGGTTTGCAAGTCTAAGTGCACCCAAATCAAAAGAAGAAAAATTTCTAGGTAAGTAGGCTGGGTAGGTAGTTCTGAGGTTGTTGAATCTTAATTGCTGATCAGTTCGAGATTTTTAGGTGTCATATCATTCAAGACACAATCAGCAGGTAATTCTATGTGACAAGCTCAAAAGAGGTATAACTAAATCCCCTTCTCTGCTTTCCCCAATCATTAACTAACTTTCCCAAAAGAGGTCAAGATCTACTTGACACCTCTTGAGTTCCATCATTTTCATAACACTAGCTTGAGTAACGATCTGCTTCACTCAAAGTTGTTCCATACTTTCCCTAGAGAATGGTTCTACCCCCTTGTAACAGCCTAAGCTCTCTCGAACTTAGTGCTTTCTTACCACCTCCATATTAACCACTAACATTATTATTTAGCTCCCTATATTTTCCCATCCCCCTACTAATATTACGCAAATCATCCCCTATATACATATCCCTCCCCTTGGTTGAAAAATAACCATAAGTACTCCCGAGAATTGCTCAGTTTACCAGAAACTAAGCAAGAACCCTTAACCTCCAAACTATCTCCCAGATACAATGGACTCCTTCCAGAGTATAAAATCCCTCTGAGATAATCGGACCCCTTCCGAAACCCCAAATGCCCTTCACACCCACCTACTTGCTCTTTCCGCCCAAAACCTACACTCCGCAGAACCTTAAAGCCAAATCGCATCACAAGATCGCACTTTCCTCTCCATGCAGGTTATGACCCATCCGTCACCACCTGACGCGATATTGCAATATCGGCAGTCAGCGGTCGCAAGCGCCAAATGCCCAACTCAAGCACCCTCCGTTCCCCGCCGATGCGATATTTTGATCGCATCTGAGCTAGTTCATCGCATTACCTCCAGTACCAGCACCTCGCCATTTCATTCTGTACCAGGGACCCACCACAGCTGATGTCATCCGCCGTACAGCTGATGTCATGCTGACGTCAGCAGCCAGAAAGCCGAAACTTCGCGCAGGAAGAAAAATCACACTTCGGAGCTCCAGAACAAGAAACAAAGGCAATTTTCGATGCGCGATTAGCGCGAAGCGCTAATCGCGCATCGCTACGAGAAATAGGCCATTTAAGGGAATCTTCGGGGAATCTTTTGTTTTCTTAGCCCATTATGCACCGAAAAAGCCTGAAAATTGCCCGATCATGGCAAAGTGATCCAGTTTAAAGACAACAGCAGATCAATGACAGAGTTTAAAGTGTATCAGATCAAATCATCAGGCATCAAGCGTGTCAAAGAGTATCAGTCGACGGCGAAAGCCATCAATGTAGCGGCAAAGAGTATCAGTGAAAATCTTGAGGAGCGGCCCGAAGCAGGAGAACATTTAATACCTTCCAGCAGATTCAAAGAAAGAGGGTGAAGCCACTTGAAACCCTCAGATCGTAATTATTGCACATTTAATTCACATCAGAGCAGAATTACAATTCCCAAAGCATAATCATTCCAACAACACCGCATCTAGCCCCCAAGGGCCACATTGTCACCTTTCTGATTCAGCTGCCCCTAGCGCAGCCAAAAGATTTACTTGCATTTAATTCCAGCAACACTTATATTTTTGAAGAGTTTTCTAGCAGACCTGTTTAGGTCAGTTGTAATGATGTCTTTCCGATATTTTGCTTATAAATACCACCCTAAACAATGTTGTGAGGGGTTGGTTGGTTGGTAGTAGTTGTTGGTCAGTCTCCTTTCCAGCATTTTCTCCGAGCAGAGACTCGCACTGTAACTATCCTAGTTTCCATAATCAAAGATTGTTGAAAGCATGGATTGCGAAACTATTTGATGTTTTCTCTTGGCCAAGGAATGACTACGGAATTCCTGTGCTTCTACATGATTCAATAAGTGTTTCTCTCCTCTGTATACTTTTATGTTTTTTACCACCATTACGCCTTCTAAATTGCAGGAAAAAGAATAGCTTAAGATTTGTTTAATTACACCTTAAGTTCAATTTCTGCATTTCTCGATGTTTTCTTCAGAAATAGTTATGAGCATGTATACTTAAATGATCTTATTTACGTAGTTTCTTTCACATATGAGTGCACGTTTAGGAATTCTTAATTTCTCCTGGATCCCATTCATCCATTTCTCCTCTTTTTCAGCATGATGAAATGATTCTCCTTTGCCTTCTATCCCTGATGTTCATTCCGTACTTTCAGCAGACTGATAATTGTATCATGTGTGGCTATCCTGCTCTGTATCCCCTTGTGACCAAGAAAGCGCTCACAATCCTCAATCCGTCACTCCATCCCAATGGTTCGAAACTTATCACACCTTACCTTGCCTGTTTGTTCGAGAATCCTACCTTCCATCCAATCATAAATAAAACTCCCTTGAAGCCAGAAAGCTAGCCTAAAATCATTAACAAAAGTTGAATCATAAAGAGAGAGCCCTCTCCGATTGCAGGTGGGCTAGAACCTGCAATCCAAAGATTGGTTTGTGGTTACCTCGGCTGTATCCCTATTAGGAGCCTAGGGAAAACCTGAGTGATAACATAATGGTGACTCCACTGGGGACCTCCTCAGGTAAATTAATGAAACCAGTCGGTAGCTCTACAGAGGAAGAAACCGACTTGTAAAAGCCTCGGTCGACCTATACCTATGTACTCCACTGGGGATTCAAGTGCTTTGTTCATTTTTGTAAACCCCACTGGAGAAAGTGCTCCTGTTCTTCAGAGTTTGTCACGCTTAGTTCTGGTCTTTGACGGTGGACAGAGATCAGGCACTTCAAAGTCTAGGCATCCACCAGGCGACACCACTTCAATTTCAATCAAAGGATCCACTAAGGAACGAACCAAATTTTACAGCCAAGTCCTTCATGTTCGCAAGTATTGACAGTGAGAGAGGATGACCGAGTTTTGGGAGGATCTTCCATTTGATGAAGCTTTAGATGAATGCAGACAAATTTTATCAGAATTTGAGCTTAATGAAGAATTTTTCATAGCAGTATTGTCAAAAATACCAGGCGGCCAGAATAAACTTTTCCTTGAGTTAGTGGTTGAAAAATATGAGAACGAAATTGAACTCTTGGAAGCTCAGATACAATCATACAATTTCCGTGATCCTAAAGAGTTTTACCAAAATCTTCCTCCCCCAGTCCATAGGGAAATAGTGTTATCTCCTGAATTACAGTTTGAGTATGATGTGGGTTTCAAGGCAAAGATAGAAGGATTAGCTGCTAGGCTCATTACTGAAGATGCAATTGTTCCATCTGACCAAGAAGACCCAGAATCATGCCGAAGTCTCCCTTCCCCAACTCAGGAGGAAACACTACTACCTGCTGACCTGCATATTCTGTATGATTCTATTTTCAAGGAAAAGGCAGAAGGACTAGCTGTTGGCTTATTACCGAAGATGCAACTGTTCCATCTGACCTAGAAGACCCGGAATCATGCCGAAGTCTCCCTTCCCCAACTCAGGAGGAAATACTGCTACCTACGGACCTACAGACTCTGCATGATTCTATTTTTAAGGCAGAGACAGAAGGGATAGCTGCCAGGCTTACCACCGAGGACGCAGCCGCTCCATCTGACCAAGAAGACCCAAAAGAAGTTCTCTCACATGATGGTTTTATTGATCCTTTTACAGACTACATGGAACTTCTGCTTGACCCAAGTTCTTTAGCATGCTTTCTCAGTGAAGACCAAATACATCATCAGCAACTGTTATATGCCACAAATTTGATTATGAGGGCATATACCCGAATGATGCTTTTACGTTCAGAGACCATCAGTCAGCAAGTTCATCTTATTTCTCAGTTGCTTAAGTGGTTGCACTGGTTGTTTGATCTCACCTAACGACAAAGTAAGTGCTGGTTAGGGTAGGTAGGTAGGAGAAATAAGGCAGCCGGAGAAGACGATTTTGCAAAAAAGAACAACAACTAAAGACTAAGGCATTCTGACCTGCTGTTCTTGACTTCTTGCAAGGAGAAGCAATCGCCAAGTGGAGACACTGTTAGCTTCCTACTGCAGCAGGTTATTCATATTTCATGATTGACATTTTACAGGCCAAATATGTCATACTATGCATGCTGCAATGCTCCATATTTGCTTAACAGTCTCCAAGTGAAGAAGGCTACTTCAAGTTCATTCAATTGTCTTCCAAATTTTGGAAATTTATCCCGGTATCGCCAATTTTTCAGTTAAAGGGAGGTCCAAACAGCCTAATCTTGATCTCCCTAGGTTTAAATTTCCTGTCTTAGAATATAGAGAATGTAAATTTGTCCAAACAGCTTAATCTTGGCAGATTCTTAGATAGGTAGAGAAGTGAGGACCCCAACAGTTTAATCTGGGCCCTAGAAGAAATAAGGGTAGTATGTAGATAGGAAAGCATCAAAAGAAAAATGAATGAAGGGTTTTCAAGTCTAAGTGCACCCAAATCAAAAGAAGAAAAAATGCTAGGTAAGTAGGCTGGGTAGGTAGTTCTGAGGTTGCTGAATCCTAATTGCTGATCAGTTCCAGATTTTCAGGTGTCATCTCATTCAGGACACAATCAGCAGGTAATTCTATGCGACAAGCTCAAAAGAGGTATAACTAACTCCCCTTCTCTGCTTTCCCCAATCATTAACTAACTTTCCCAAAAGAGGTCAAGATTTGCTTGACACCTCTTGAGTTCCATCATTTTCATAACACTAGCTTGAGTAACGATCTGCTTCACTCAAAGTTGTTTCATACTTTCCCTAGAGAATGGTTCTACCCCCTTGTAACAGCCTAAGCTCTCTCGAACTTAGTGCTTTCTTACCACCTCCATATTAACCACTAACATTATTATTTAGCTCCCTATATTTTCCCATCCCCCTACTAATATTATGCCAATCATCCCCTATATACATATCCCTCCCCCTGGTTGAAAAATAACCATAAGTATTCCCTGGAATTGCTCAGTTTACCAGAAACTAAACAAGAACCCTTAACCTCCAAACCATCTCCCAGATACAATGGACTCCTTCCAGAGTATAAAATCCCTCTGAGATAATCGGACGCCTTCCGAAACCCCAAATTCCCTTCGCACCCACCTACTTGCTCTTTCCACCCAAAACCTACACTCCGCAGAACCTTAAAGCCAGATCACATCACAAGATCGCACTTTCCTTTCCATGCAGGTTATGACCCATCCGTTACCACCCGACGTGATATCGCGATATCGGTGGTCGTCGGTGGCAAGCGCCAAATGCCCAACTCAAGCACCCTCCGTTCCCCGCCGATGCGATATTGCGATCGCATCGGAGCTAGTTCATCGCATTACCTCCAGTACCAGCACCTCGCCATGTCATTCTATAGCAGGGACCCACCACAGCTGACGTCATCTGCCGTATAGCCGACGTAATGCTGATGTCAGCAGCCAGAAAGCCGAAACTTCACGCAGGAAGAAAAATCGCACTTCGGAGCTCCAGAACAAGAAATAGAGGCAATTTTCGATGCGCGATTAGCGCGAAGTGCTAATCGCGCATCGCTACGAGAAATAGGCCATTTCGGGGAATCTTCGGGGAATCTTTTGTTTTCGTAGCCCATTACGCGTCGAAAAAGCCTGAAAATCGCCCGATCATGCCAAAGTGATCTGGTTTAAAGACAGCAGCAGATCAATGACAAAGTTTAAAGTGTATCAGATCAAATCATCAGGCATCAAGCGTGTCAAAGAGTATCATTCGACGGCGGAAGCAATCAATGTAGCGGCAAAGAGTATCAGTGAAAATCTTGAGCAGCGGCCCGAAGCAGGAGAACATTTAATACCTTCCAGCAGATTCAAAGAAAGAGGGTGAAGCCACTTGAAACCCTCAGATCGTAATTATTGCACATTTAATTCACATCAGAGCAGAATTACAATTCCCAAAAGCATAATCATTCCAGCAGCACCGTATCTAGTCCCCAAGGGCCACATTGTCACCTTTCTGATTTAGCTGCCCCTAGCGCAGCCAAAAGATTTACTTGCATTTAATTCCAGCAACACTTATATTTTTGAAGAGTTTTCTAGCAGGCCTGTTTAGGTCAGTTGTAATGATGTCTTTCTGATATTTTGCTTATAAATACCACCCTGAAAAATGTTGTGAGGGGTTGGTTGGTTGGTAGTAGTTGTTGGTCAGTCTCCCTTCCATCATTTTCTCCGAGCAAAGACTCGCACTGTAACTGTCATAATTTCCATAATCAAAGATTGCTGAAAGCATGGATTGTGAAACTACTTGATGTTTTCTCTTGGCCAAGGAATGACTACGGAATTCCTGTGCTTCTACATGATTCAATAAGTGTTTCTCTCCTATGTTTACTTTTATGTTTTTTACCACCGTTCCGCCTTTTAAATTGCAGGAAAAAATAATAGCTTAAGATTTGTTTCATTACACGTTAAGTTCAATTTCTGCATTTCTCGATGTTTTCTTCAGAAATAGTTATGAGCATGTATACTTAAATGATCTTGTTTACGCTGTTTATTTCACATATGAGTGCACGTTTAGGAATTCTTAATTGTTCCTGGATCCCATTCATCCATTTCTCCTCTTTTTCAGCTTGATGAAATGATTCTCCTTTGCCTTTCATCCCTGATGTACATTCCGTACTTTCAGTAGACCGATAATTGTATCCTGTGTGGCTATCCCGCTCCGTATCCCCTTGTGACCAAGAAAACGCTCGCAAGCCTCAATCTGTGACTCTAAGCCCAATGGTTCGAAACTTATCACACCTTACCTTCCCTCTTTGTTCGAGAATCCTACCTTCCATCCAATCAGAAACAACACTCCCTTGAAGCCAGAAAGCTAGCCTAAAATCATCAACAAAAGTTGAATCATAAAGAGAGAGCCCTCTCCCATTGCAGGTGGGCTAGAACCTGCAATCCAAAGATTGGTTTGTGGTTACCTCGGCCGTATCCCTATTAGGAGCCTAGGGACAACCTGAGTAATAACATAATGGCGACTCCACTGGGGACCTCCTCATATAAATTAATGAAACCAGTCGGCAGCTCTACAGAGGAAGAAACCGACTTGTAAAAGCCTCGGTCGACCTGTACCTGTGTACTCCACTGGGGATTCAAGCGCTTTGTTCATTTTTGTAAACCCCACTGGAGAAAGTTCTCCTGTTCTTTAGAGTTTGTCACGCTTAGTTCTGGTCTTTGATGGTGGACAGAGATTAGGCACTTCAAAGTCTAGGCATCCACCTGGCGACTCCACTTCAATTTCAATCAAAGGCTCCACTAAGGAACGAACCAAATTTTACAGCCAAGTACTTCATGTTCCCAAGTATTGATAGTGAGAGAGAATGACCGAGCTCTGGGAGGATCTTTCATTTGATGAAGCTTTAGATGAATGCAGACAAATTTTATCAGAATTTGAGCTTAATGAAGAATTTTTCAGAGCAGTATTGTCAAAAATACCAGGCGGCCAGAATAAACTTTTCCTTGAGTTAGTGGTTGAAAAATATGAGAAAGAAATTGAACTCGTGGAAGCTCAGATACAATCATACAATTTTCGTGACCCTAAAGAGTTTTACCAAAATCTTCCTCCCCCAGTCCACAGGGAAATAGTGCTATCTCCTGAATTACAGTTTGAGCATGATTTGGGTTTCAAGGCAAAGACAGAAGGATTAGCTGCTAGGCTCATTACCGAAGATGCAACTGTTCCATCTGACCAAGCAGACCCAGAATCATGCCGAACTCTCCCTTCCCCAACTCAGGAGGAAACACTGTTACCTGCTGACCTGCATATTCTGTATGATTCTATTTTCAAGGCAAAGGCAGAAGGACTAGCTGCTAGGCTTATTACCGAAGATGCAACTGTTCCATCTGACCTAGAAGACCCGAAATCATGCCGAAGTCTCCCTTCCCCAACTCAGGAGGAAATACTACTACCTGCGAACCTACAGACTCTGTATGATTCTATTTTTAAGGCACAGACAGAAGGGATAGCTGCCAGGCTTACCACCGAGGACGCAACCGCTCCATCTGACCAAGAAGACCCAGAAGAAGTTCTCTCACAAGATGGTTTTATTGATCCTTTTACAAACTACATGGAACTTCTGCTTGACCCAAGTTCTTTAGCATGCTTTCTCAGTGAAGACGAAATACATCATCAGCAACCGTTATATGCCACAACTTTGATTATGAGGGCATATACCCGAATGATGCTTTTACGTTTAGAGACCATCAGTCAGCAAGTTCATCTTATTTCTCAGTTGCTTAAGTTGCTGCAGTGGTTGTTTGATCTCACCTAATGGCAAAGTAAGTCCTGGTTAGGGTAGGTAGGTAGGAGAATTAAGGCAGCCGAAGAAGACGATTTTGCAGAAAACAACAACAACTAAAGACTAAGGCATTCTGACCTGCTGTTCTTGACTTCTCACAAGGAGAAGCCATCCCCAAGTGGAGACATTGTTAGCTTCCTGCTACAGCAGGTTATTCATATTTCATGATTGACATTTTACAGGCCAAATATGTCGTACTTTGCATGCTGCAATGCTCCATATTTGCTTAACAGTCTCCAAGCGAAAAAGGCTACTTCAAGTTCATTCAATTGCCTTCCAAATTTTGGAAAGTTATCCCAGTATCAACAATTTTTCAGTTAAAGGGAGGTCCAAACAGCCTAATCTTGGTCTCCCTAGGTTTAAATTTCCTGTCGTAGAATATAAAGAATGTAAATCTTTCCAAACAGCTTAATCTTGGCAGATTCTTAGATAGGTAGAGAAGTCAGGACCCCAACAGTTGAATCTGGGCCCTGGAAGAAATAAGGGTAGTATGTAGATAGGAAAGCATCAAAAGAAAAATGAATGAAGGGTTTTCAAGTCTAAGTGCACCCAAATCAAAAGAAGAAAAAATGTTAGGTAAGTAGGCTGGGTAGGTAGTTCTGAGGTTGTTGAATCCTAATTGCTGATCAGTTCCAGATTTTCAGGTGTCATCTCATTCAGGACACAATCAGCAGGTAATTCTATGCGACAAGCTCAAAAGAGGTATAACTAACTCCCCTTCTCTGCTTTCCCCAATCATTAACTAACTTTCCCAAAAGAGGTCAAGATTTGCTTGACACCTCTTGAGTTCCATCATTTTCATAACACTAGCTTGAGTAACGATCTGCTTCACTCAAAGTTGTTTCATACTTTCCCTAGAGAATGGTTCTACCCCCTTGTAACAGCCTAAGCTCTCTCGAACTTAGTGCTTTCTTACCACCTCCATATTAACCACTAACATTATTATTTAGCTCCCTATATTTTCCCATCCCCCTACTAATATTATGCCAATCATCCCCTATATACATATCCCTCCCCCTGGTTGAAAAATAACCATAAGTATTCCCTGGAATTGCTCAGTTTACCAGAAACTAAACAAGAACCCTTAACCTCCAAACCATCTCCCAGATACAATGGACTCCTTCCAGAGTATAAAATCCCTCTGAGATAATCGGACGCCTTCCGAAACCCCAAATTCCCTTCGCACCCACCTACTTGCTCTTTCCACCCAAAACCTACACTCCGCAGAACCTTAAAGCCAGATCACATCACAAGATCGCACTTTCCTTTCCATGCAGGTTATGACCCATCCGTTACCACCCGACGTGATATCGCGATATCGGTGGTCGTCGGTGGCAAGCGCCAAATGCCCAACTCAAGCACCCTCCGTTCCCCGCCGATGCGATATTGCGATCGCATCGGAGCTAGTTCATCGCAAGCGCCAAATCCCCAACCAAGCACCCTCGTTCCCCGCCGACGCGATATCACGATCGCATCGGAGCTACTTCACCACAGTACATCCAGTACCACACCACGCCACTCTGCACCAGGGACCCACAGCTGACGTCATCCACCATACAGCCGACGCCATGCTGACGTCAGCAGCCAGAAAGCCGAAACTTCGCGCAGGAAGAAAAATCACACTTCGGAGCTCCAGAACAAGAAACAGAGGCAGTTTCCGATGCACGAATAGCGCAAAACGCTAATCACACATCACTACAGGAAATAGGCCATTTTCGGGAATCTTCTGATTTCCGAGCCCATTACACGCCGAAAAAGCCCGAAAATCACCCGATCGTGCCAAAAGATCCAATTTAAAGACAACAACAGATCAATCACAGAGTTTAAAGTGTATAAAATCAAATCAGCAGGCATCAAGCATGTCAAAGAGTATCAGTCGATGGCGGAAGCCATCAATGTAGCGGCAAAGAGTATCAGGGAAAATCTTGAGCAGCGGCCCAAAGCAAGAGAAAATTGAATACCTTCAAGCAGATTCAAAGAAAGAGGGCGAAACCACTTGAAACCCTCAAATCATAATTATTGCACATTCAATTCACACCAGAGCAGAAGTACAGTCCCAAAGCACAATCATTCAGCAGCACCGCATCTAGCCCCCAAGGGCCACATCGTCACCTTTCCGATCCAGCTGCCCCCAGCACAGCCAAAAGATTTACTTGCATTTAATTCCAGCAACACTTAGATTTCTGAAGAGTTCTAGCAGACCTGTCAAGGTCAGTTGTAATGATGTCTTTCCGATATTTTGCTTATAAATACCACCCTAAAAAATGTTGTGAGGGGTTGGTTGGTTGGTAGTAGTTGTTGGTCAGTCTCCTTTCCAGCATTTTCTCCAACCAAAGACTCGCACTGTAACTGTCATAATTTCCATAATCAAAGATTGCTGAAAGCATGGATTGCGAAACAACTTGATGTTTTCTCTTGGCCAAGGAATGATACGAAATTCCTGTGCTTCTACATGATCCAATAAGTGTTCCTCTCCCCTGTTTATTTTATGTTTTTTACCACCGTTACGCCTTCTAAATCGCAAAAAAAAAGAATAGCTTAAGATTTGTTCAAATACACCTTAAGTTCAATTTCTGCATTTCTCAATGTTTTCTTCAGAAACAGTTATGAGCATGTATACTTAAATGATATGGTTTACGCGGTTTCTTTCACATATGAGTGCATGTTTAGGAATTCTTAATTTCTCCTGGATCCCATTCATCCATTTCTCCTCTTTTTCAGCATGATGAAATGATTCTCCTTTGCCTTTCATCCCTGATGTTCATTCCGTACTTTCAGCGGACCGATAATTGTATCCTATGTGGCTATCCCGCTCCGTATCCCCTTGTGACCAAGAAAACGCTCGCAAGCCTCAATCCGTGACTCCATGCCCAATGGTTCGAAACTTATCACACCTTACCTTGCCTCTTTGTTCGAGAATCCTACCTTCCATCCAATCACAAACAACACTCCCTTGAAGCCAGAAAGCTAGCCTAAAATCATCAACAAAAGTTGAATCATAAAGAGAGAGCCCTCTCCTATTGCAGGTGGGCTAGAACCTGCAATCCAAAGATTCATTTGTGGTTACCTCGTCGGTATCCCTATTAGGAGCCTAGGGACAACCTGAGTGATAATAGTTACCTTGCGGTCCCTTGAGAAAACATCTTTCTACTTCGTTATAGCTTGCAGTCGTGTCTATCGCAAATTCAGTGATGACCCCTCCTATTATCTGATGAATCCAATGGTCTACGGCCTGCGTGATCTTATTCTCAGATGCCTCTAGCCTGCGCAGCAACTCTGGAGTCCACATTATCGGTTGATCGAGCTTGCACCTTCCCTGGCTGTCGGCTAGCCTCGCGATCGAATCATATAGCTTTGATGGGAAGGTCGCGAAGAAGATCTCATGGATTTCCATATATATGTAGCAATCCAACCACCTCTTCTTAGATATCTGGGGGTTTGGTTTTCCTGTAATATGAACTCGTGCAGCTTCTGACGCAACCAATCTTCAAATTCCTTCTTCGTAGAGTTCTAGTGTTCCGACATCAAACATCCCTTAGGCAGATCCCAGTCCTGACAGTGGAACCATTTGTTGGCTTAGGGGGTCCTGACCCAGGTTTGGAAGTGTTTATCCAAACAAATCCCAAAACTACCAGCCCTTTCAACAATAGTCCGTGGAGTGCAGAATGAGATCTCACCCAAGGTAGTATGGGAGGGTGTTGGAACCAGGTTTCCGTACTCTAGGGATGTCTTGATGAGGTCTAGAAGGTTCACAAATTGATCCCTCGCACTGCGCTACTTCCGCACAGCTGTCTGTTCAGAGAAACTACCTTTGCTCGGCTTGGAGGACGAGCGCGAATGCTCTTTACTGTGCTTAGTATTATTATAGATCTTGAATTAATTTAAGTAGGCACAATACTTTCAGTTACCATTTAACATAATAGACATGTGCACAATCATAAATTGTAAACAAATGTATAAATAGAAACAGAGAAACAAATATGCAATATTCCAAAACCAACTTATATTTATAAATGCTTTTTCCATTTACAATCCACTTCCTACCCTATGTAAACAACTGCAGGGGTCTGCACACACAGCTACAGACTCTACTAGGCCTCTGCGCACACAGCTATAGAGCATCTTCTACCACTACGACCCGCGACTCGGACTTACAAACTTAGATCGAATATTACTTTCAGAAACCCATACACTTTAGATCAAAGAAAAGGTACCTTCTGCACTTAGAGCCTTTCTCTATTTATACATTCCCATGGTCCATGGACCATGGGTAGGCCGACACATACTGGATTAAATTATAATACTTTAGGGCGGACTACCCTTAGACATGACCCATTACAATTCACACTCTACGCACTTCGTGGAGCCTTTACAATACCAATACCCAAATTTGTGGGCTTTAAGCCCCAAAACTGTTACGCGGGGGATCCGCTGCCCAATAAGAACCTTTTTCGCAAAGAATGAATGGGAGTCGCTTGAAGTTGTATACAAGTGATCCTACACAATGACTATATGGCAGCATAATAGTATTAGCGCTCCAATAAGTTGTAAGGGAGCCCAGGACTATAAACTACACTGACAGGTTTGGAGGACTACGTAGCAGGCTGGTTGCACGGAAAATGGTGAAGTTGCAACATATGAAGCTATGCGCAGGAAGCTGCGCTACGGAGGAAGGTGTCGTGCCACATAGCAAAAAAGTGAATGTTGGAGTCACTACTCATGACTTGACAACCAGAAGACAGTTAGATTTGTTGTCTGAATCGCGATTCTTGCATTTGCTAAGTTGTCTGAGTTGAATCAGAAATTCATTCTCAAAAATATGCTTGGACCAAGCGCTACAGAAACCATGAGTACTAGTGGTGATGTTGCCTCTGAAGGAGCTTTCGCAGAAGTTGTGAGTATGGAAGCTTCGGATCCTATGCGTACGATGCTGAGGTTGCCTAGGGCGAAGCCTACTCCTTCCATAGAAACCCAAACAATCAATTCAAAGAAGGATAAATAGAAAAATCTAGTACCAGTGTGCGAATCACCAAAAAAGCATTCTGCACCATTGAAACAAAAGAAGGATAAGCAACCCAAGAACGTAGTTGACCTGGAGGCGGAAAAAGGCCAGGGTACAGAAGACATAGAAGCCGAGGGAGTGGAGCCCATCACGAAGCTACCTAACTCTATCCCTCCGTTGAAGGGAAAGGCAAAGCACACAAAGGTCCCAGATTCAGAGAAGTTTTCCATTTCTATGCCCCCACTACCTAAGCAGGTTCCCTTTGAAGGTCCGCGTCTTGTGCGGATCCCGCTACTAAAAATGGAGGATTGCAACCTCAAAAATCATTCTAGGTTTCCACATTTAACAATAGATAGGTACGTGAAGTGCGTCTGCTACGCAAAGTCAGGTGTTACCGCATTAGAGACAGTGGAATGGATTAGCAGTGTGGATAACTTGGGGTTACTTAACCTGTTGTGGGTGTCCCATTATCACCAGACCCTTATAAAGACAATTTGTGCGCACCAGTTGCTCACTTTGGTGCACGATGGGTGTTTATGGCTAGGGGGGCATATCCCCATCACTGACATGCTCATTCACAAGATCACACACCTACCATACGAAAGACTGAATCCAGCCAAGGAGATTAGTAGAAAGACAGGGAAAAAGGACCTTGCAGAAAGACTGAAGAAAGAATTTGACCTTGTGAAGAAGGCACGAGGGTATTCCATCCTATTAATAACAAACCCATCAGTTCAAATCGCCACATAAATCTCAGCAGGGAAAGTGATGAGGAAGTCCCCCATGGTTGAAGTTTCGATTCCCGTAGTATCCTTCACTGCTAAGTGCATGAAATGCGTACAATTCAACTAGTCCAGATACCTATGCCTGGAATTCCTTGCAAATTTCTCTGAGGCCAGGATGAACTCAAGTTTTTTCATTGTGCTTGGTTACTTCTCTCTATTGTGTTGGTTGCATAGCAATTACTGGAGGATAGCCAGTTTCCTCCACTTGAAGAAGGATTACCAGAAATAATGCAGTTTTCTTCCTTATAGGCTACAAAGGACCCTATGCGGATCATAGAAACAAATATCTTTTGGGTCCTGATGGAATCAAGTCTTCGCGTGGCCATTAACCATCATCCAAGGTTGTCCCTGACCTTGTACATGTAGTTGACAGCCTATGCAGCATTCAAGGCTGAACTCCACGGAGTATACATTCAAGTGCAGAAGGATCCACAACAGAAATGGCATGCCTTTCCATGTTTTGTGAAGGAGACAGATGTGTAAGAAGTGATCGCGAGATGGCCTACAAAGTGGCGTTCCCCCTCAGACTTAGACACTAGAACAAGCAAGGACGCAGGAAGTTCAGCAACGTAAAAGAGAAAGGAGGCAACTAAACAAGTTGTTTGCACACTTACAAGGAATAAAAAGAAGGAATCTGTAGACAAGGATTGCGTGGAGCAAGAGTGCGCTGCCAAGGAGTAGGCAGAACAGGAGAAGTGCAAGTCACAAAGAAGTGGCAAGTCCCCTTCGCCCGAAACCAAGGAGGAAGAACTCTCAAAGTAGGGCAGCGAAGGAGATGAGGGGCAGAGCACCCCATTTATTCTTAAGAGACGTAGTAAGGAACATCAAGGAGATACAAGGAAGAAACAAAAATCAGACAAGTCGCAGGGTGATCCTATGGTCTGGACAGAGGGCGATCTCGATCAAACCAGGGATAAAATCAAAGATACCACGACTAAAGTGTTGCAGTAGTTCAAGCAGCAATATATGCAGACACTAGGGAGCATCCAAAGGGATATTTGTTAACTGCAGATCCAAGCAAACAGAATATAGGTGACCTACGATGAGCCAAGTAGCCAAGTTGGTAAGGACCCTAGACCTTAGGCCAATTGCATTACCAGATGGGTCCCTTCACGTGGAGTCAGTCGATGATTGCATCATCCTGAACACACTTAAGAAAATTGGGTTGAACATAGCAACGCTCCCCAACAAGATTCTTCATGCACTGCATGCAAGGGTGACAGGGGAATTGAGAGCTTCGAATTAGCATGCTCTCAAGCTCATCAATGAATACAGACTGAATAATGAGCATATGTTATCTATGAAGACGCAGGCATTAAAAGAAAAGGAGCTGCTACAGGCACGAAGTTCATGACTAGAGTCAGCAGTTGTAGAGGCATGCAAGATAGTGCTAGAGCTTCATATTCCTAAGGATGCACAGCCAGAAGTGAAGATCAAAAAATTAGCCACTGATGTGCGTGAAGCTAAGGCAGAGGTTGGCCAAGTTCAGTTGAATTTAATATGAAGATCACCGAGCTGCATTAAAATTGTAGCACACAACTCCGCCTAAGCTCTGGGAGCAGTGCGAAGCCGCCATAAAATAAGGAATGGCCACCCTAGATGCCATAGTCACTGGTTGTTCGACATTATTTGAGCAAGCCATGGAGTTGGTGACAAAGTTGTAGGAGGATCCGAACCTGCAGACACTGAACGCGGAAGTAAGGGAGCTGTAGCGACAGTATGATGACCCACAGTATTAACCATTTCTTTAATCAACGTTTCAAATCCCAATCGAGATCCATCATTAGGACAAACTTGAATGAAGAAAGAAGAAGAGCTTTAATGAGGGTTTTAAATAGTATTTAATACAGATATGTCTGCTAGTATATGTCGGCAGTTTGATTAAATCATTATTTATTTATTTATTTATTTTTAATAATTTTTAATTAATTATTTATTTATTCAAAATTATAATAACATGTTC